>MDKI01098169.1:0-55525 GCA_005239505.1 Nicotiana paniculata | reverse complement strand
GTGTTCATGATTGATAGAGACAACTAATCAAACTATATGAAGTATCCGAGAAGTAAGTTCACCGACGGGGGAAACCATAACCTTTATTACAATTGTTTACACCTTATTGTAGTTAATCTTTTTTTTTAATATTTTCATTCAGTTGTAGTAGTTTAAACAACACCAAGTGAAAGTTTAGTATTCTGACAGCTTGCTTGATACGTTAACTCCCTGTGGGATCGACTCTGGGCATAATACCCCGGATTATATTTGCAACGCTCACTTAGTCTTTTATTAGACATAGTTGAGCGTGATCAGAATTGCATGTGACTATGGCAAGTAACCAGATGGTCCACTGTCTTGTAAAAGATAGAGGCTATGATTTCTCATGTGAAGTGACTTTTATCTATGGTTACAATACAAATGCAGATGGGAAAAAACTGTGGGATCAGCTGAGAAGTCTCAATAATAACATTAAGGTTCCATGGTTGGTGATGGGGGATTTTAACACAATGTTGTCAGTCAATGATAGATTGAATGGAAACCTAGTCCACCAAACAAAAATTCAAGATTTTCAGAATTATATAACTGATATGGGATTGGGACAACTGAACAGGAAGGGTTGACAATGGTAATGGTGCAACAAACGAGAGGAAACAGAAAGAATCTACAGCAATATCGACTGGGTGTTTGGGAACCCTCATTCGTTCATGCTTTACAATGAGATTGAAGCTTTCTATGATTGTCCTGGTGTATCAGACCATTCACCAATTCCCATTAGTACTGACAGAGTCAAACAGAGGCTGCCCAAGCCATTCAGATTGTTAAATGCAATACTGAAACAACAAGAATTCAAAGAAGTGGTGCAACTTGTATGGGGACAGAACATAGAGGGATATGCCATGAACTCAGTATGGAGAAAATTTAAACTGATAGAACAAGGTACAAGGCACATAAACAAAGAATTTTCCTCTTTGGAGAGGAAACTGAACCCAATGAGAATTGAGTTGAAAGAAGTACAAGAGCAGCTGAGCACAGATTTATTCAATAGCCAATTGATCCAAAAGGAAAAAGAGTTGTTGCATCAGATAGAAAAATGGGAAGGCATACATGAGCAGGTCTTAAGACAGAAGTCTAGGCCACTTGGATCCAAGCAGGGGATTCAAATTCAAAGTTTTTTCATTCCCAAGTGAAAGCAAGACAAGCTAGAAACAGAATAGGTTCTATATGTAATGAGCAAGGAGTTAGACTGACTGAACCTAAGTTGGCGGAAAGGGAATTTGTTCATTTTTTCCAAAACCTATTGGGTAAAATGGATTCATAACTTTAATATAAAGAGAAGAAATGCCAACACAATGTTAACTCCAAAGCAAGCTTAGTGGATCATTCGAAAGGAGTTTGATACAAGAGAATGGTTTGGGGCTGTTAGTAAAACTGGAGATACCAATGAGTTTTGTAAACAAGGAAAATTTAGCATCAAGAAAGTGTATACAGAAGCAAAGCCTCAATTCCAGAAAACTCCATGGAAGAATCTCGTGATGGGAGCTGATACTATACCTAGGCAGCGATTCATTCTTTGGTTAACTCTCAACCAAAGATTGGCAACAGTGTATAGATTGGTAAAATGGAAGATAGATGTGCCAAAAGACTGTGTGATGTGTGCTAGCCAAAAAGAAGAAACGCTTGATCATCTCTTCTTTGAATGTGGTTATGCAAAATCGATGTGGGCTACATTATTAGGCTGGTTGGGAGAAAAATATTCCATTGGAAGCTGGGAGACGGAAGTACAATGGCTAATCAAGAGGACTAATAAAAGTAGACCAAGAGCTCAAATTCTCATTTTTCTGTTTGCAGCAACAATTTACTATACATGGCTGGAAAGGAACAGAAGAAGGTTTCAGAATCAGTATACTACATATGCAAGAAGAATTCGAGAAATTTTTCTGCAGCTGCATATCAAAGGCCAGCACACGAGTAAATGGAAGACAATGTTAGAACAGTTGAATAGATTTCCTACTTGCAACAATGTTTAGATCAACAGAATATTAGGAAAGATACATAATTGTAGTTATGAAATAGGAGTATTGTAAAGGATCTAGCTCTAGAGTCGCATCGGCTAGCGGATGTAAATATTTCCATTGGTTAAATATTAAATTTTTGATTTGACAAAAAAAAAAAAAAAAAAAAGAATGACACTTGAAAAATATTTTGTCTTAACAATGCCACTTGACATTTTGTATTTTTCATTTGAATTGAAAGTTATTTTATTTCTTTACTTTTGTTTTTTATTTTAAAATAATTTTAATACTCCAACTTGAAACTACTCCCCAAATTTTATTTTATCATTTGTTTTTTTATTTTAATATATCTTTAACTCCAACTTGAAACTACTCACCAATTTGAATGGGTAATTTTTTTTTCATTTTTTATAGCTAATTATAAGATATATATATTTATTAATTCAAATAGAGTAACAAATTAATTCAAAATTTAAAAAATATTTTTAGTTAAAAAGGTAATTTATTTTGTCTTAATAATACCACTTAGCTTTTTGTGGTTATGCCAGTTAACTTAATAATGTGCTTTTGCCTTTCCTTTTATTATATATAAATATAGATTATTTATCCTTCGTAGTACTATTTGCTTCTTCAGTTTTCTGATTTTGTGAGAAGGATTTAACTTTATGTTAATTTTAAAGCTTTAATAGATTTTCGCCACTTTTATTTTACATGAATTATGATAGAGTTTTACATGTTAACCCTGATTTTAAATGTTTTAAATTATTGCGCAGAACTTATATTCTGGTACCAATATTGGTAAAATCACTATCTTGTAAGCATCTTATTTGTAACGACCTGACCGGCCGTTTTGAGCTCTAGCGCGTCGTTCGACAATTTGAGGCCATGAGCAGCTTCACTTAAGGTATTATGACTTGTACGCATGGTCAGAATTTAATTTCGGGAAGTTCGGAGTTGATGTGGAAAGAGGGTTCTCATTTCGGAAGCTTTAAGTTGAAAGAATTGACTAAAATTATGTTTTTGAGTAAACGACTTCGGAATCGAGATTTGGAGGTTCCGACAGGTTCATATAATGATTTTGGACTTGAGCGTATGTCTGGATCAATTTTCGGATGATCCGGGAGCGTTTCGACGCATATTGTGGAAGTTAACATTTTTGGAAGAATTTCATAAATTTGGGTTGAAGTGCATTTCAATGTTATCGATGTCCATTTGGGATTCCGAGTCTAGGAATAGCTCTGTATGGTGATTCTGGTATTGGGAGCGCGATTGGAAGTGAATTTGGAGGTCCGTAGGTTATTTTGGAGTCATTTGGCTAAAGTGAGGAATTTGAAGGTTTTTGAGAAGTTTGATCGGAGGTGGACTTGTTGATATCGGAGTCGGATTCCGATTTCGGAAGTTTGAGTAGGCCCGTAATGTCAAATTTGACTTGTGTGCAAAAATTGAGGTCAATCGGACGTGATTTGATAGGTTTCGATATCGAATGAAGAAGTTTGAAGTTCTAAAGTTCATCAAGCTTTAATTGGATGTGATTCATGGTTTTGGCGTCGTTTGATATGATTTGAAGGCTCGAATAGGTTCGTAAAGCATTTTGGAATTGATTGGTGTGATTGGACCGGTCCCGAGGGCCCCAGGTGGATTCCGAGTGGTTAATTGATTGAATGAGAGTTGGGAGAAAGAGCTGAAGCCTACTGTCATCTGGTGTAACCTCACATGCGAGGTCTTGGCTGCAGGTGCGGCGCCGCAGAAGCGGATGTAGTTGAGAAGGGAAATGCTAGGACCACAGATGCGATCATCTTGTTGAGGAAGTAAGACTGCACCTACAAAAGGGGAAGCGAGAAGCGGAGTGAGGGGCCTGATGGAAGACCGTAGAAGCGGTAGTGGGGCCGCACCTGCGGAACCGCAGAAGCGGTTAAGTGACCGTAGGTGTGAAAATCGGACTCGGCAGTGTATTCCTTCAAAGCGAGGGTTTGTCTCATTTTCACCATATTTCCGTCATGGGAGCCGATTTTGGAGCAACTTGCGAGTTCCATTTTTATCATCAAGCATGAGGTAAGTGGTTTATACTAGTCTTGAGTTATTTACATGATTATATATGGATTTGAACATGGAAATTTGTATGTATTGTGGGGTTTGTGGTAGAAGACCTAGAATTTGGTATTTTTGATTCTGACCATGAATTTGGGCATGGAATTGGAAACAAAATATATATTTGAGTTCGTAAAGTTATGGGTAATCATTATTTTCGAAAAATTTCGAAATCCGGGCACGTGGGCCTGAGGGAGATTTTGTCAACTTTTCGAGCAGAGTTGGGAATTGATATAAATTGAATTGTTATGAGTATTTGAGCATATATTAATGGGTTTGCATAATTATTGTCTAGTTTTGGAGCATCGAGCAGTGATTTGAGTTGTTTGAAGGGCTTGGGAGCCGGTTATGGAACTTCGGAGCGAGGTAAGTCTCCTTTTTAACCTTATAAGAGGGAATTGTCCCGCTAGGTGAAATAATTAATTATGTGCTACTATTTGTGGGGGATACATGCGTACGATGTGACGAGAGTCCGTGCGTAGCTACTACTGTGCTTATGTCCGGGTAGTCTAAGACCCAAAAGCATACTATACTTGTTATATTTGTAACCTTATTGACAATTTAAATTGCTTAAATCATATCAAATTAGTAAATGAATTTCTAAATAAGTTAAACTTCATTTTTCGTAATCATGTAAAGAGGATTGACTTTTCCTTGGATAAATGGTCCCAGGTGAATTCTTCATTAACTGTTTGAATTTGTGTATTTACATTTGACCGCATCGCATATGATTTGCGAGCGGGGTAATAGATGCATCTATGGTTCACGCCATTCGACCCTCTGGCAGTGCAAAGTTTAAATATTATTTGATCGGGCCATATGAGCTCGGCATGATTGTGCATGCTTGTATTACTTGCCTTGTAAATTTATGAATAATGATATTTCTTCCTTGGCCTGAGATAAATTGTTCAATGATGAAATATGAATTTTTTGGAGATCTTTTATTATTAAAAGAATTGGTTACCTGCTTCAGGATTAATTAGTTTACATTTTCTTTATAAAATCCATACGTTTACACATTTGATATTTCAACATTTGGACCACTAGTAAGTGCCGAAGACGACCTCCCGTCACTACTTCTTCAAGGTTAGACGGGATACTTACGGGGTACACGTTATTTTTGTACTCATACTACACTTGATGTGCCTTTTTGTTGCACATGCACATGTATGTCTAGTGGCCTAGTTTGGAGCAGCGACATGGTTGATACGGAGACTTAGGTGGGCTGCACCTTTCTAGACGACCCGCGGCCAGCAGAGTCTCCTTCAGAGTATTGTATTTTATTTTTCTCTACTGTCCAATTGTATTCCGGACGGTTATTGTACTACATTTTATTCCCTAGAAATTGCTCATGCTCTTGTGACCCCGGGTTCTGGGATGTATACGGGATTTATTAGCGTTAAAAATTGGTTAAAGACATTATCATTTACTCGATGAATTTAATTATTTATTGTTAATTGTAAGAAAAAGAAATGATTTCATAAATATTAAAATGAAAATTTAATTAACTATTTAAGTGTTGGCTTTCCTGACAGTGGTGTCTAGCGCAATCACGATCTTTGATGGATTTTGGGTCGTAACAACATAGTATCAGAGCACTAGGTTCCCTTAGGTCTCACGAGTCATGAGCAGGTCTAGTAGAGTCTTGTGGATTGGTATGGAGACGTCCGTACTTATCTTGGAGAGGCTATAGGGCTGTTAGGAGTACTTCCCTTCTTGATTCCTCATTGTACGATTTGATTCCTTTGAGGCTTATGCCTATGTTTCTTTCCTACTCAATCTTACGTGACGCGAAGCGCTTGCTAAGTCGGGAATCTGAGGAATTGTAATTGTACTACAAATGTGGTGCAGGATGTTTTTCCCTGCGTAGTTGTTTGGGATATTTTTGTCGCCTTGTGGAAGGATATTCTGTCGTTTCAGCTCAGTAGCTGTACTTCTGAGAGTTTTGAGGCTATGCACAGTGTCTTATGATGCTCATGAACGGTTATCGTGCAATAATTGGTGTGATGGTAGTATGCTTGCCCATGTGTCAGGGCAGTGAATGACTTGAAAGCAGGTCTGCTCAGAGCGTGATTCAGAGATTTGGTATTTTATTTCCGGCGGAGGAAAAGCAATCAGGATATAGAGTAATGAGACTTGGTGTTTTCAAGTGTGGTGGAATTTTCATCTGCGATGTGGTGCCGTCATCCTCGATTGTATGTGTTAAGTTCGTCGTTGTTTTGATCTTCTACAATTCGCCTTTGGAGGAGGATATAGTGAGAAGTGTTAGGGAAGCGCCTGTCAGAGCGCGGGGTGGTTCAGGATTGGGTCGGTGTTTCTAATGTGGATGGCTCGAGAAAGATGATCCTCATAAAGGTTTTAAGTGGTAGCGTTCTGTTGGTTCAAGTGCTGTAGAGATAGATGTTGATTTAAGGCAACAGTTGGGCAGCAAAGGATGAGGAAAGACGTGTGGGAAGTGTCAGGCAGTGGTTAAATTTATAGAAGGCCAGGTGTAAGAAGTGAAAGTCGAGTAGTTGCTTAAAGGAGTAAGTTAGACCTAAGTGGGAGAGTGGAAGAGTAGCATATGGGTTCAGTGGCAGGGTAACTACACAGCTTGAGGAAAGTTGGAGCGATTTGGGAATTTTAGTTGACGGTGATTGGGTCTATGGGCTTAATTTGAAATATTGGCTATTATACAGCGGGAGATTGGTTGCAACAAAAAAGATTTGCTTGTTATGAAGAAGGATACAACCTGACTTTGGATCGGAATGTATTGTCACGCCTTTAGTTGATGTCCATGAGGGGTTAACGGACTCGTACAACTAGTGAATGAGCATGGGCTCAGGATGGGTTGCCGATTTGGTAGTAATTGTGCAGTGCAACATCGTTGAAAGATGTCGGCATGTAATTTCCACATATGGTTTATCTCCTGTGAGCAGGTCAGGGGTCGCGTTGTTGGAGAAGTATATATAACGCATTCCACTCACTATCCAATAAGATGTAGAATATGTGAATGTTGCTAGAGATTTAGTGTTCCTGAAATGCTAACAGGAGGATTTCGAGGAATCTGGCGGGTTGGTTGTGCAAGATCATGTCAACAATGAAGAAAGCATCCTGGTGGGTTCCAGAGTTGTGTAATAATAGCTTCAAGCTAAGTGGGAGAGTCCCACCGACTACAATTCGGTTGCATGGTTATCTACTTGTGAGGTTTCGGGTTATCATCGTATTGGTGAGTTAATGCAGCTAAGGAAAAAGAACATAAGTGGTAATTTAATCAAAGTAATTGATAAAGGTGTGTTATAGTTGGCCTTATTGACTCATGGTCGGGCTTTGGGAAGATTCAGGATTTATACTGCGTACAGAGATGATTTACAAGGGAAGTGATTCAGTCGGGTGCTTCATTGAGATGGGTCTTCATGGGCCAGTGGGGCCTTGGAGTTGATTATGTCCGGGGCCAAGCCAGGGTGGGTGAATCTCAACAACGGACCTAGTGAATTCAAAGGTTAAAAATGTGGCGCTTAAGGATTTCAAGCCCGTGATATGGTTAAGAATCGAGCTTTTGCAGCATATCGTGATAGGAGGCTCGAAATGTTCTATGATATTTTCAGCTTGCAGTGTAGCATTTGGAGGAATGAGGGAAACAAACTTCAGACTCGTAGAAGGATTATCGGAATGGATGTACCAGTTGAGATGCGAATGTGCGTGCAAGGAGGGTATGGAACGGTTAATGGGTTTGGAGACAATGTGGTCTCGTAGAATGGGGTCACTCAAGATGGGGGCGGGTTTAGGCTTTTGATGAAAGGAATGGATATATTATTATCTCTATGGCAAGTTAAGGATGAATCAGAAGAAGTTAGAATGGTTAGCCATGGTTGAATTGGCACAATGGTGGCAGTGATCAGTTTCTTAAGCGTGATTAAGTTATGCATGTGATTTGTGACGGTGCGTGCGAGGTTTGACGGCCGCCATAATTGATTTTATTTGGGAGTATTCAAGTATCATGGCATGTCATGTGTGGGAGGATCCCATAAGGGTTATGGTGGCTTAGACAACTACTTGAGGATTTGCATGTTCTATGGTTATGAGAATTCACTTGCGTGTTGCTATGGTTCTCTTGGAATGAGTTAAGTAAAAGGTTTACGTATGATGAAGTGTATACTCTATTAGTGGTTCAAGAGCTATGATGAAATTCTTGTACTATCGCATATTGGCATGTTAGGTGCAGTGAGCGGTATAAAAATTGAAAGTGAGGATCGAGGTTGCGGTTCGGTCTTGGCAAGGGTGTCACGAGCTTGGATGAGCAGGAAAGGGATTTGAATGGTTAGAGTAAGCTAGTATTGTCTTCAGCGTCACCTGAGATCGGTGTTCTGCAAAAGAGGCTTTGCATCCTGGTTATGGATTCTTGATTTGCTTTACAGCGTTAGTGCGGCCGGTGGTATGGATGTGCAGACTTGTTATCTGGTGCGGAAGGTCGTCGGAGCGTGTCTCACAGGGAGATTGTATAAGTGTGACATGTAGTCACCTGATTGATGGGAAATTTAAACCAAGTATGAACATTGTAGTAATATCGCTAATTGAGACTTTATGCTTGGAGGGTACTCAGTTTATTGGGTTGTGGACTGTGGAGGATTGCTTCGGCTATGATTGTTGTATTTGTGTGTTATGAGAAAAAGTGGGTTATTATGGACCCAGGAAAAGTTATTAGCCTAGTTTGGTACGATTACAATCAATTTGAGGTCTGTGGATGGATATAAATATGAAGGTGGGCTCTATATCAGGTCGGACGTGTTCATTTTGGCTTAGCGCTCCTTATGGAGGAGTATTCGGACGTTGGATGCTATTCCGTCATCGACTATTTTGTGTAATGCTATATTGTGCCGTGTGATATGTGGAACGACTTGGGAAATTTCATTTGTGTTGAGATTCCGTGTAGCGATGGTGTTAAGTGAGAAGGACGGCTCTAGAGATTCAGATTGTATATCGCACCTTAGTTGTGCTTGAATTCTGTTGCGTATGGATCTATCTGTGTCCCCAGGGATGGTATTATGCACTTAGTGTGCTTGTGACCAATATTCGGTATTTTTTTGTAATGAGAAATTTAGATCGGTGTGTATCTCCTTTTGTGAATTTTATGTGTGGATCGGGTTGCACGCCACAACAATGTGATGATGAGTGCAATTTTTATATTCTATTTTTGTGTGTTTTGTTTCCCCTTTCCTGAGATAAGTTCATATCGATTGCGTGAGTTGAGTAGTCCCTTCCAGAGTTCATCTTCCTTATGTATCATGTTCGAGTTTATAGCCTATTGGCACATTGTGGCATCATATGAGACTTTTGGTCATGTCCGGGATGGCTTATTGCCTGAGAAGTTCGTACTAGGTGAGACGAGATTATTGGATCTAGGATCAGTGCAATCATATTATATAAAGTATATAAAGGAGAAAAGATCATTATTTGCTTTAGAATGAGGTGATGGTTCTTGTCAGGAGTATAGACTCAATGATTTGCTTACTCGGCAGTTGGTTATAAATTTCTACACACCTTTTCCGTCGTGACGGTATTGCAAGGGGTTAGAACAGGATTTATATATGTCATGAGGTGCATTGGGAGCATCAAATTCGTGGAATTTCGGCTATTGTTATTAGAGGATGTTGTTATGGTCATGTGCGTTATGCAGTGCATAGTGTGAATTCAGCAAAGGTATGCAATCATGTATCGGTGCATTGTGTAGTGATTGATATGGAATTTGTATGTTGGAGGCAGGCCTGGCAGAGAATTCCAGATGTTGGGATTGGGCTCTAAGCTTACTTTTCGAAATAACAGAGAATATCTTCAGATTTGCTCGAGTTAATGAAGTCAATTGATTTGTGGTACCACGAGTAGGTGCATGAGGTGTTAAACAGTGGTTTCCGACAACTCCACCGCAGTTCGTTGTACGTTCGAGGACGAAAGTATGTTTAAGCAGGAGAGAATGCAACGATCCGACCGGTCGTTTTGAGCTCTAGCGCGTCGTTTGGCAGTTTGAGGCCATGAGCAGTTTCACTTCAGGTATTATGACTTGTACGCATAATCGGAATTTAATTTCGGGAAGTTCAGAGTTGATGTGGAAAGAGGGTTCTCATTTCGGAAGATTTAAGTTGAAAGAATTGAGTAAGATTGGATTTTTGAGTAAACGGCCTCGAAATCGGGATTTGGAGGTTCCGACATGTTCGTATGATGATTTTCGATTTGGGTGTATGTCCAGATCGGCTTTTGGATGACCCGGGAGCGTTTCGGCGCCTATTGTGGAAGTTAGCATTTTTGGAAGAATTTCATAAATTTGGGTTGAAGTTCATTTCAATGTTATCGATATCCGTTTGGGATTCCGAGTACAGGAATACCTCCGTATGGTGATTTTGGTATTGGGAGCGCGACCGGAAGTGGATTTGGAGATCCGTACATCATTTTGGAGCCATTTGGCTAAAGTGAGGAATTTGAAGGTTTTTGAGAAGTTTGATCGGAGGTGGACTTGTTGATATCGGTGTCGAATTCCGATTCCGGAATTTGGAGTAGGCCCGTAATGTCAAATATGACTTGTGTGTAAAATTTAAGGTCAATCAGACGTGATTTGATAAGTTTCTGTATCAAATTAAGAAGTTTGAAGTTCGGAAGTTCATCAATCTTGAATTGGAGTGCGATTCATGATTTTGGTGTCATTTGATGTGATTTTAAGGCTCGACTAGATTCGTAATGTGTTTTGGAACTGATTAGTGTGATTGGACAGGGTCCCGGGGGCCCCAGGTGGATTCCGGGTGGTTAACAGATTGAATGGGAGTTGAGAGAAAGAGCTGAAGAGTGTTGTCATCTAGTGTAACCGCACCGGCGAGGTCTTGGCCGCAGGTGCGGAGCCGTAGAAACGGCCAAAGAGCGCAGATGCGGTTAAGAAGGGAAATGCTGGGACCGCACCAGCGAAAGGGGAAGTGAAGAAGCGGAGTGAGGGGCCTGGTTGAAGAACGCAGAAGCGGTAGTGGGGTCGCACCTGCGGAACCGCAAAAGCAGTTAAGTGACCGCATGTGTGAAAATCGGACTGGGCAGTGTGTTCTTTTAAAGTGAGGGTTTAGCTCATTTTCACCATACTTCCTCCATGGGAGCCGATTTTTGAGCAACTTGGGAGTGCCATTTTCATCACCAAGCATGAGGTAAGTGGTTTATACTAGTCTTTAGTTAAATACATTATTATATATGGATTTGAACATGAAAATTTTTATGGATTGTGGGGTTTGTGGTAGAAGACCTAGAATTTGTTATTTTTGATTTTGACCACGAATTTGGGCATGGAATTGGAAACAAAATATATATTTGAGTTCGTAAAGTTATGGGTAATCATTATCTTCGAAAAATTTCGGAATCAAGGCATGTGGGCCCGAGGGCGATTTTTTCAACTTTTCAAGTGGAGTTGGAAATTGATATAAATTGAATTGTTATGAGTATTGAAGCATATATTAATGGGTTTGCATAATTATTGGCTAGTTTTGGAGCGTTGAGCAGTGATTTGAGTTGTTTGAAGGGCTTGGGAGCCGGTTATGGAACTTCAGAGCGAGATAAGTCTCCTTTCTAACCTTGTAAGAGGGAATTGTCCCCATAGATGAAATAATTAACTATGTGCTACTATTTGTGGATGCTACGTGCGCACGAGGTGACGAGAGTCCGTGCGTAACTACTATTGTGCTTAAGTCCAGGTAGTCTATGACCCAAAAGCATGTTATACTTGTTATATTTGTAACCTTATTGACAAATTAAATTTCATAAATCATATCAAATTAGTAAATGAATTTTTAAATAAGTTAAACTTCATTTTTCTTAATCGTTAAAAAGGATCGACTTTTCCTTGGATACATGTTCCATGGTGAATTCTTGATTGACTGTTTGAATGTGTGTATTTACATTTGACCACGTCACATGTATGATTCGCGAGCGGGGTAATAGATGCATCTATGGTTCGCGTCATTCGACCCTATGGCAGTGCACAATTTAAGTATTGGTTGATCGGACCGTACGACCTCGGCATGATTGCGCATGCTTGTATTACATGCCTTGTAAATTTATGAATTATGATATTTCTTCTTTGGCCTGAGATATATTGTTAAATGACGAAATATGAATTTTTTGGAGATCTTTTATTATTAAAAGAATTGGTTACCTGCTTCAGGATTAATTAGTTTACATTTGCTTTATAAAATCCATACTTTTGCATATTTGGTATTTCAACATTTGGACCACTAGTAAGTGTCGAAGTCGACCTCCCGTCACTACTTCTTCGAGGTTAGACGGGATACTTATTGGGTACACGTTGTTTTTGTACTCATACTACACTTGTTGTGCATTTTTGTTGCACAAGCACATGTATGTTTAGTGGCCTAGTTTGGCGCAGAGAAATGGTTGATATGGAGACTTAGGTGAGCTGCACCTCTTGATACGACTCGCGGTCAGCAAAGTCTCCTTCAGAGTATTGTATTTTTCTCTAGTGTGCAATTGTATTCCGGACGGTTATTGTACCATATTTTATTCCCTAAAAATTGCTCATGCACTTGTGATCCCGGGTTCTGAAATGTATACGGGATTTGGTAGCGTTAAAAATTCGTTAAAGACATTATCATTTACTCGGTGAAGTTCATTATTTATTGGTAAATGTAAGGAAAAGAAACGATTTCATAAATATTAAAATGAGAATTTAATAAACTATTTAAATATTGGTTTGCCTGACATGTTCGACGCCATCACAACCTTTGATGGATTTTGGATCATAACATTATTCATCACAATGGGGTTTAAACTTTGAACCACTTAGAAGTCAAAATTGACGAGGAGGGTTGTGCATAAATGTTGGTCTTAAGCATTACTATTTATATACATGTGCTAATATGGAGCATAAAATATTTCAAATACTTTAAAGGGGCATATATATGGATGAATCTAAGCTCAACCAACAGTTGCGTTAATATGATTTTTATGCATATCCAAAATGTAGAGTAAGAGGAACCTAATAAGAGAACACTACTTCCTCAACCTGCTATATGCCTTTTGTCAAAGTTTTGAAACTAGGCAGGTTTTCAAAACAAATTACATAATCCTAGCATCATAAGGTGATAAGGAGATTTACATGGATGGGCAGCGAAATATTTTCTTGTCATATAAGAGATGTGTAACAAACGAAATCTCTTACCTATAATTAGAGGCGGAGCTAGAATTTCAAGTTTATGAGTTCGAAATTTTAAAAATTTTAAGTTATTGGATTCTAAATTATTAAATCGTAAATAATCAATAAATTATTTATGATAAATATAGAGTTTGAACCAAAACTACTGGATTCGTTGAACCAAAAGCCAGAACAATGGCTCCGCCCCTGCCTGTAATCACGCTTCTTCCATATTCCATCCAAATCCTTTCTATTTTCTTTCTAATAATATTAATTCTACTAAGTGGTATAATAACGGAATAATTCCAATATATTTATGATAACTCTAGTACTTTCATATTTTGATTAGAAATATTTTATTATATGAATGTTATACTAATGGTATACTGTATATGTGTTCGTGTTTATTTATATGTTTTATTTCAAAACATATTACTGGTAAATTTTGGAATAATTCTAGAATATTGCATTATTAATTAGCATATTTAGTTATATAAATAATTTAATAATGTAGACACATCTATGTTCATTTATACAATTTACTTATAAAAATTGCTGGTATATAATATTAAATGTATAGTTTGACACCTTACATGTTTATTTGGGAGTATATGTTCGGTTTATTTATTTTAATAAATTTAAATATTATAATCCTATTATTACACTTCTTCCGATCCCACCAAATTTTGAGAAATAAAACCTACAATGGTAAGGACACTAACGATGAAAGAACATGAGTGGTAGCTTAATTATGAGAGAGAGTTAGGAATAAATTGATGCCTTATTTGCACCTAAACAATATTAAAGATGCATAAATGTTAATAAATCTATTATTTTTGAAATAAATCAAAGGCGCTGTTTTTTATTAAAATAATTTTTTTATTAATGACCAAGAGTTTAAAAATCTCAATAATGGAATTTTTATATTCCAATACATTATTTGAAACCTTATTACTCTCCCTACTCAAGTCTCTCTCTGCTTTTTTCACTATACCCATCGTCTAGCTTTCTTTCCAGTAGTAATTCATCAATGGATTTCTTGTTGTATAGATTTCCATCATTGACCGCCATTAAGAAGCTTTGAAGCTTTGAAATTGAATTTGGATTTTCAACAAACCATTGTTTGTTTGGATTGGGTGTTGTTACAAATAATTGGGAATATTGTTTGGAGTTTAAATCTCAATTTTGAGGGTGTTTTGGTGAAGATTAGACTTGATTTTGGCTGAATTTCAGATGGAAACTCGAAGAAGAAGAAGAAGAAGAAGACATGACATACAATATACTTACGAGATTGTAGTAAAGTTGCAGTAAAATTGTAGGTAAATTATATTTTGTTGTAGTTATATACATTTTTTATTTGAATATTGTATGAAAGTTAAAAAAATAGTTGTATTATCTATGAATCGTTGTATAAAATTTACATTTAAGTTATCAATACTATTTTTTTACATAAAGTTGTTGATATGTATCAAAATTGTACTAAGAGAGTAAGTTTTGATTGGAATTTTAGAGAGGAAGAAGCACACACCACACACAAAATATATACAAATCGGATACATAATATTCAAAAGACATATTGTGTAATATTTTGTATAATAATTGTATGATACTGAGTTATATTTAACTAGGTAGAAATAATGTATGAAAGTTGTAGATAAATTATAGATTAGTTGTAATTATGCACAAAATATATACAAATCAAATACAAAATATACAAAAGACATATTGTATAAAAATTGTATTTAAGTTGTACAATATTGTAGTTGTATTTAATTGGGTACAAATAATGTATGAAAGTTGTAGATAAATTGTAGATTAGTTGTAAATAAGTGTATATTATATAGTTAGTTCAACAACAAAAACCCAATATGATCTCAACAGGCGGGGTCTGGGGAGGGTAGTCTGTACGCAGACCTTACCCCTACCTAATGCAAGTAGAGATGCTATTTCCAATAGACCCTCGGCTCAAGAAGGTTAAGAAGAAGAAGAGGAAAGTAAGAAAGGAAGAAAGAAGGAAGAGAAAAGAAATTTGACCAAATAACTTGTGACTATAATTGTAAGAAATGTCGATAAGTTCAAAATGTCTCTATGCCAATTCTCAGTAATTGTAATGAGTATTGAAATTTGTCTAAGTAATAAAAAGTCCCATTTTCAAGTTGGTTACGTCATAGACCTGCAGGCTTTCAGTACTTATGATGTAGTTTTGATTTCCTCCGCGTTATAAAAAGTAATGCACGTTTAATGTAACGACCCGATCAGTCATTTTGAACTCTAGCACATCGTTCGGCAATTTAAGGCCTTGAGCATCTTCACTTCAGGTATTATGACTTGTACGCGTGGTCGGAATTGAATTTCGAGAAGTTCGGAGTTGATTTGGAAAGAGATTTCTAATCTCGGAAGCCTTAAGTTGGAGGAATTGAATAAATTGTTATTTTTGAGTAAACGACCTCGAATCGGGATTTGAAGGTTCCAACAGGTTTGTATGATAATTTTGGACTTGGGCGTATATCCGGATCGGGTTTCGGATGACCCGGGAGCGTTTCGGCGCCTATTGTGGAGGTTGGCAATTTGGAAGAATTTCATAAGTTTAGGTTGAGGTGTATTTCAATGTTATCAACGTCCGTTTGAGATTTTCGAGTGGATTTTGATATTGGGAGCGCGTTCGGAAGTGAATTCGGGAGATCTATAGGTCATTTCGGGGTCATTTGGCGAAAGTTAGAAATTCGAAGGTTTTTGAGAAGTTTGACCGGGAGTGAACTTTTTTATATCGGGGTCGGATTCTGATTCCGAAAGTTTTAGTAGGTCTGTAATGTCGAATGTAACTCGTGTGCAAAATTTGAGGTCAATCGGACGTGATTTGATAGGTTTCAGCATCAAATGTAGAAGTGAAAGTTCAAAAGATCATTAATCTTAAATTGGGGTGTGATTCATAGTGATGTGATTTGAAGGCTAGACTAAGTTCCTAATGTGTTTTGGGACGCGTTGGTAAAATTGGTTGAGGTCCCGAGGTCCTCGGGTGGATTCCGGATGATCAATGGATCGAGTTTGGACTTGGAAGAAGTGCTGGAGCAGCTGCCTTCTGGTATAACCGCACCTACGAGGTTTTGGCCGCAGGGGCAAAGCCGCAAAAGCAGCCAAAAGAGGCGCCGATGAAATTTTGGTTGGGCCAATGCTGAGACCGCAGGTTATCTCGCTGCACAAGAGAGACCGCACCTACGGAAGGGGAAGGCGCAAAAGCGAGACCCCACCTGCGGAAGGGAAGGCGCAGAAGCGGAAGCGGGCAGCTGGGGGCATTTACTGCAGGAGGGGATATTTCCGCACCTGCGGAACCGCATAAGCGGTCAAGTGACTGCAGGTGCGAGAAGTCGCTGGGCACAAGGGATCTTTAAGAACGGTGATTTGGCCCATTTTCTTCACTTCTCTCTTGGTTGGGTAATTTTTGGAGAGCTTCAAGAGGAGGTTTTCATCATCAATGGCTAGGTAAGTTATCCCCACCTATTCTGAGTTAAATACATGGATTCTATAAGGATTTAAACATGGAAATTTGTAGAAATTGTGGAATTTTAAGAGGAAAACCTAGAATTGATAATTTTGGATTACAAACACGAATTTGGGCATGGAATTTAGAACAAATCATATATTTGAGTTCATGATGTTATGGGTAGTGTTTATCTTCGAAAATTACCGGAATCCGGGCAATGGGCCCGGGGTGAATTTTAGGAATTCTTCAAATTGGGTTGAAAAATCACCTTAATGGTTAGGGTGTGAACTCTTGAGCATGTATTGACTATTTTATATATCATTTGACTAGCTTCGGGTTGTTTGGCACCGAGTTTAGGATTGAAAGCACAATTTTGGGCCGAAAAGTGAGCTTTGGGACGAGGTAACTCTCCTGTCTAACTTTGTGAGGGGGAAATTACCCCTAGGTGATGTATTCGATGTGTGCTACTTGTCGTAGGGGCTACGTACGCGCGAGGTGACGAGAGCCCGTACTTAGCTACATTCATGTTATTGTCAGGGTAGACTTAGGTTCAAATCATGATATAGTTGTACTATTTGAGTAGTTTCTCGTTTATTAAATTCATGTGTTTTACATTTCTATTTGAGACTAGACTTGCTACTCTAGAGACTTCATGTTCTATGATTAGTCACCAGATAATATTTCTCCTCTTACGGCATGTCTTCGATATATATATGTTTCATTGAAACGTTTTTATTAAGAAATTACAACTCACACGTTTATTCTTGAGTGGGATCAAGTACCCTTCAAGATTATTATTCTAATGGGATTGGGTCGTTCTCCTCGGCAGGATTATGTATTTCACGCTTATGGGATCGGGCCGTTCGCCTCGACAGGATTTATGTGCCACACTCTCATGGGAGCGAGCCGTTCACCTCGGCAGTTATACATATGTATTTATGGTTTGTGTCGTTCGACCCTCAATAGTGCACAGTGTAATTATTTATATATTGGATCGGTCCGTACGCCTCAGCATTTTCTATATCATGTCCTTATGAAATCGTGCATAATAATCGGTAATAAGCCAATGCATCCGTGAATTTTCCTGATTTGAATTATCACAATCAAATTGATGAGATACATTACACCTATATGTATGCTCCGATTAAGGACGGAATATTCTAATGGGGGAGCTTGAGTTTATTGTAAAGAGGGAAATTTGTATCACATATTCTATGCTTATTTATTTCACTTATTTACTCTGCCTCATGGTTAGTTATATTTACTGTGCCTGATATCATTGGACCACTAGTGAGTGTCGATGTTGAATTCTCGTCACTACTCCTCCGGGGTTAAGCTAGATACTTACTGGGTACATGATATTTGCGTACTCATACTACACTTGCTGCACGTTTTGTGAAGGTACATATATGACTAGTTGCCTTATGAGAGCAGAGGCGTGTATGCATGTGGGGACTTAGGTGAGCTGCATTCCCCATTATGATCCGCAATCGGCAGAGTCTCCTTCAGTGTATTTATATTTATTTCGGTCCAATTTGTATTCTGGACAAATGCTGTGTTTGATTTTATATTCCTAGTTAATGCTCACCGGGTTTTGGGATGATTATGGGTTGTTCTGTATTGAAATTGTTAAAAATCTTATTATTTATTTTGTAAATCCCATATTTTACTATTCAATTAAAGGAAAATATTATTTCTAAAATATTGAAATGAGAATCGAATTAAATATTTAGTGTTGGCTTTCCTGACAGTGGTGTCCGACGCCATCACGACATTTAATGGATTTTGGGTCTTGACAACATGGTATCAGAGCGCTAGGTTCACTTAGGTCTCATGAGTCATGAGTGAGTCTTGTAGAGTCTTGCCAATCGATTCAGAGATGTCTATACTTATCTTCGAGAGGTTACGGGGCTGTTAGGAGCACTTCCCTTCTTGATTCCTCATTGTGCAATTTGATTATTTTGAGGCTTGGGCCTTTATTTATTTCCTATTCAATCTTATGTACGTGAAGTGCTTGTCATAGATTGGGAATCGAGGAATTTTCATGGTACTACAGATGTGGTGCAGGATGTTCTACCTGCGTATTTGATTGGGCTATTATTGTCGCCTTGCGGAAGTCCGTTCTGTCGTTTCAGCTCAACATCAGTGTAACCTAAGGTTTTGAGATTTGGCATTGATTGTTATGATGATTCATGTGCTGCTATCGCTCAGTGTTTGTGGAATGGTAGGATACATGTCTAGGCGTCGAGGCAGTGAATGTCCTGAAAGGAGGTATTACTCAATGCATGATTCAGAGATTCAGTATTTTATCTCCGGTGGAGGAAAGGCAATCAGACTAAGAATGTTTGGATTTTGGCTGGATGGAGTATCGAGACTTGGTATTTTCGAGCGTGGTGGAATTTTCATCTGTGATGTGGTGCCGTTGTCCTTTGTATAATGTGCTAAGCTCGCGGGTGTTATGATTTTCTTCAATTCACCTTTAGGGCAGGGTTTTATGAAATGGTGTCAGGGAAGCTGTCATGACCCAAATCCTAACCCAGTTCGTGATGGCGCCCAAACCATTATCAAGCAAGCCAACAATTTAACTACTGGTGAGTTTCGTTTATTTTATCAAAATATTTTCCAACACTTACTCGGTTTACATTTAAACATTTGATAGAACTAATAACTTAGGCAACTTTATGCAAAAATAATCATAAAGTCATAACTAACAATTACATCTCAAAAGAATAGTCTACTAACGTGTGTGCCAGGAACTGGTGTCACAAGTCTACAGGCATCTAGTAGAGTAAAAATCAAAAGGAATACAAGTCTTTTCTACTGTCTGAGGAAATATAGACAGAAATAGCAAAAGAAAGAAAGCTCCAAGGTGCTGCTGGAAGTCATCAGGAGAAGCAGCTCACCGTGAAGCCTCGACCAGGTATAAATTAGGAACGAGCTCCGGACTGATACCCGGATGCATCTGCCTCAGAACCTGTACAATTAAGTACATAAGCGTAGCATAAGTACATAAACAATATGTACCCAGTGAGTATCAAGTCTAATCTCGAAGAAGTAGTGACGAGGGGTCGACGTGACACTTACTAGGGTCAAAATAATATGTTTTAAATGTAAGGCTAAGAAGGAATGGCAATTGTGAATAATAATGAAGACAAGACATCAAATATCCTTTACAAATACTTTTACGTGTCAAGTTCTCTAGCATACAAATTACCTAGTTTTTCGATTTTCATGATATTCAACAGATACATCATTACAGAACAACCAAACAACTAACAAACACATAGCATGCCGTGAACATACGACGGATAGGACGCGAAAATAAATGTGCACTGCCGAAGGGTCGAACAGCTCGAACCATATATGCATCTATTACACTGCTCATGAATCAAACATGCGATGCGGTTGACATAATAGTAGGGCTACCCCGCTCGCGAATCATACATGCGACACAGGTACCTGTATATATACACATAATTAACAGGAAATCAGGAAATTCAGTAGAGAATATACTTACAGAGAAGGATTCAATAATATAAATTTCAGAATGTAACCTCCTAGATGTTCACTTAATAATTCAAGGACATTAGGCAACCTAAATTAACATTTAAGATTATAGATACGGCACATAAAGCATGCTTGTGAATCCTAAACTACCTGACATAACATATTAGTAGCTACGCACGGACTCTCGTCACTTCGTGCGTGCGTAGCCCCCACAAATAAACACATGAAATTATTTATATTCACCTATGGGGACAATTCCCTCTTACAAATTTAGAAAGGAGACTTACCTCATGTCAAGCCTACTTTCCGGGTCAAGAACACTCCCGAAGCTCCAAATTCGTCGCCCGAGGACTCGAAACTAGCCAAATATTGCATAAATAAATCAATCTATACTCAAAAGTATGAAATTTCCCTATTTAAATGATCATTTCAACCTAAATTTTAAAATCCCAAAATACACCCGGGACCACATGATCGGATTCTGGAAATTTTCAAAGAAAACAATCGCCCATAACGTAAGGATCAATATTATATAGTTTTTGCTTAATTCCATAACTAATTCCTTGGTAAATTCTCATTTTTATCAAAGCCCTAGGTTTTATTCTAAACCCATGATTTCTACTAATTTTGTGTGTTAATTTACCCAAGAAATCAAGTATTAAACTCACTTTATGGAAGGAATTACTTACCTTACAGTTGCTAGGTCGAATCTCTTCTTTGCAAGCTCTCAAAATCGTCCAAAGTGAAGAAAATGGCTCAAAAAGAGACTAAGTCTCGATTTTAATGTTACTGCCCAGCTGCCCCCTTCTATGCGAACGCGGCTTGGGCAATGCATTCGTGAAGGCTAAGGCCCACACCCCCCTGAGGGCCCTTCTATGCGAACGCGGAGACTAGCTGGGCTAGACCTACGCGAACGCGGTTGGAAGGGTACGAACGCGGAGATTTAATGTTTTAGCTGGCCACTGACTTACCCTATATGAACGCGGCGTGCCTATGAGAACGCATAGGGTAATTTCACCCCTGCCCAACTCCTTCTATGCGAATGCGTGAGCACACCCGCGAACGCATAGAAGGAAACCCGACTGAAAAAATATTGTGTTTGGCATTTAGCTCCGAGGGGTCCAAAACTCACCCGAGCCCTCCGGGACCTCGTCCAATGGCACTGATAAGTCTGTATTCATGATACGGACTCGCTCGAATTCTCAAAACATGAAAAACAACAAAGAAACTAAGAATCCGACCCCAAAACCAAATTGAATCAAACTTTGAACTTCAAGTTCTAGAATTTGCTTTCAACACGCCGAACCTACGTATACTACTCGGAATGACACCAAATTTTTTGAGCAAGTCATAAATGACATAATGAAACTATTCCCGGTCTCGGAATTCCGTTTGGACCTCGATAACACAAAAACACGTTCCAAACCTCCATTTTTAAACTTAGGAATCTTATTATGCTATTTGGCGCCGAAACGCTCCCGGGTCATCCAAAACCCATTCCGAACACACGCCCAAGTATGAAATATTCTTACAAACTTACCAGAACCTTTGAATCTCGATTCTGAGGTCGTGTACTAAAAATATTGACCGAAGTCAAACTTGGCCTTTAAGGCCAACCTTAAGGAACTAAGTGTTCCAATATCACTCCAAACTCGTCCAAACCTTGAACCAACCATCCCCGCAAGTTATACATCAGAAAAAAACTACAAGAAGTCTGATTTAAGGGGAACGGGGTCTTAGAACACAAAATGACCGATCGGGTCTTTATAGAAGGAGTTGTCGGAAATCGCGGTGTGTAGTGGTTCAGAATCAAATCGGTTTTCCTAGTGTTGAGGGCTTGGGAAAGATGATCTTCTTAGAGGTCTAGAGTTGGTAGCGACTCAGTTGTTCGGGTGTTACAGAGATGGATTCAGAATCAGGGCAACAATTAGGCAGCAAAGGATGAGGAAGGACATGTGGGAGGTGTTTTGCGGTGGTTGAATTGCTAGAAGGTCAAGAATGAACAACAGAAGTCGAGGAGTTGCTTAAAAGAGAGGGTTTAACCAAAGTGGGAGAGTGACAGAGTAACATATGGGTTCTGTGATAGGATGACCACACACATTGAGGAAAGGTTAGAGCTGTTTGGGAACTCATGGTGGATAGTGACTAGGTCCATAGATTTATATTTGGATGCAACATGACTTCGAGTTGGAATGTGTTGTTGGACTTTTAGCTGATGTCAATGGGGAAGAAGGAGTCTCGGTGGGTCCCCGGGGTTGTGTAATGGTAGCTTCAAGCTAAGTGGGAGAGCCCCGCCGTCTATTATTGGATTGCGTGGTTGTTTACTTGTGCGGTTTCTGGTTATCAGTGTATCAGTGGGTTATTATGACTAAGGGAAGAAAACATCAGTGGTAATTTGAGAAAGGGATTTGAGGAATATGTGTTATATTTGGCCTTATCGGTTCATGTTCAAGTTTTGGGAAGACATAGAGTCTATGCTTTGTGTGGATATCATGTATAAGGAAAGGAATTCAGCCGGTTGCTTCTTTGAGAGGGTGTTTATGTACTAGCAGGATCTCGGAGTTTGATTATATTCTGCAGAAAGTCAGAGTGGGTGACTCTCAACAATGCCCTAGTAGGTTCAAAATTAAAGTGCAGTGCCTAGGGATTTCGAATCCGTGGTATGGCTAAGTATCGAGCTTTTGCAGTGAATTATGAAAGGGGCCTGGAGTGTTCTATGTTATCAGCAGTCCGCGGTGTAGCATTGGAGGAATGGGAGAAAAATAACTTCAGGTTCATAAAGGAATTATCAGGATGGGTGTACTAGTTGAAGAAGCGGATATGCGCACAAGGAGAGTATGAGATGGTTTGTGGGTTTTCGAGACAACGTGGTCTCATGAAATAAGGTCACCCAGGAGTGCAAATTTAGGGTCGTTATGTTTTAAATGGAGCTATTAATGTTCCTAAGGAAAGTCCGGAGTCAGTTAGAAGAAGCCGGGTTGGTTAACAATGGTTGAATTGGCATGATAATGGCAATAATCAGTTCCTTCAGCGTGTTAAGTTATACATGTGATTTATGGCGGAACGTGCACGGCTTCACAGCCGCCGTAATTGATTTTATATGAATTCATTCGAGTATTATGTCCTACTATGTGTAGATGGATTCCGTAAGAATTTTGGTGGTTTAGACCACTACTCGAGGTTTCTATTTTCTGCAGTTATGGGAATTCAGTCACATGTTGCAATGGTTCTCCTGAAATGAGTTAACTGAATGGTTTTTATATGCTAGAGTGTTTTATTCTTTTATTAGGTCAGGAGTTATGACAAAATTCTGGTACTCTTGTGTATTGGCATGATTAGGTGCAGCGAGTAGCCTGGGAATTGGAAGTTGAGAATCAAAGTTCATCTCGATGCTGACAAAAATGTCACAAGCTCGGACGAGTAGAAAAACAATTTAGAGGTTTAAAGAAAGCTGGTATTGTCTTTAGCATCACTTGAGATCAGTGACCTGTGTAAGGGGTTTTGTGTTCTGATTTGCGGATATTCGATTTGTTTTACAGCATTAGTATGGCCGGTGGTATGGTTGGAAACTTTGTTACCTAGTGCGGAAGGTCGTGAGAGTGTATCCTACGGGAAGATGGTGTAAGTGTGACCTATAGTCACTTGGTTGATTGAGGATTGGAACCAAGTATGGAGATTTTGGTACTATCGCTAATGTGAGAGTTTAGGCCTGAAAGCTGCTCTATTTATTTGGTTACGAACTGTGGACATTTGTGCCGGATTGACGATTGTTCTTGTGTGTTATGGGAAAAAGGGTTAGTGTGGATTCTTGAAAGATCATTAGCCCTGTGTGGTACGATCAGAATCATCTTGGGGTCCGTGGGTGGATCTAAATGTGAATGTGGGATCCATATCAGGCCAAAGGTGTTCATTTCAGCTTAGCATTGTTTATGGAGGAATCTTCAGGCCCTGGATGTTATTTATATCATCAGCTATTCCATGTAATCTATATATTCCAGGTGAGTTGTGAGGTGGTTTGATTATTCGCACTCGTATTGACATCCCGTGTAAATTATGGTGTTGTGAGAGCAAAATGGCTCTCAAGGTACATATCATTTATTGCACCAAAGTTTTGCTTGAGTTTCATAGCATATGGTGCTATCCGTCTCCCCAGGATTTGTATTATGCACTTCACGTGCTTGTGTTCGATATTCGGGTATTTCGTAGTTATGAGCATTATAGCTCGGTAAGTATTTTCTTATAGATTATTATGTGTGGATCGGGTGGCACACTGTCACAGATATATTGTTTGGTTCGGGTGGCACGCCACCACGGGTATCATGGTTGGATCGGGTTGCACTCTGCAACAGTATCATGGTTGTATCAGGTTGCAAACCGCAACAGTGTGATGTTGAGTACAGTGTCCCTTACCTATTATTGTGTGTATTGCTTCTCGTTTTCTGAGGAGAGTTCATAATATCTTTTTGGTTGTTTAAATTAGTTACGTGGGTTGAGTAGTTCTTTCCAGCGTTCGTTCCCTTATGTATCACATTCGAGTTTGTATCTTGTTGGCACATCGTGGCATTATATGAGACTTTTGGTAGTGTTTGAGGTGGACTAATGCCTGAGCAGCTTGTACTGGGTGATACAAGATTATTGAACTTGGGATTAGTGCGATCAGATAAATATGGGCACATTAAAGAGTAAATATCTATATTCAGTCCAGAACAAGGTAATGGTTCTTGTTGGGAAGAGAGACTCCATGAATTGTGATTCGGCGGGTGGTTTTGAGTTTCTATACATCTCTTCTGCCGTGGCAATATTGCGAGAGCTTAAACGGGACTTATATGCTTCATGAAGTGTGTTGTGGGCATCAGATTTGTGGGATTTTGGCTATTATCGTCAGGAGATGTCTTTATGGTCATGTGAATAATGCGTTGCATGGTGCAAATTTGGTGAGAGGATACAATCATGAATTGTCACATCGTGTAGTGATGGATACGGTGTTCGTATGTTGGAAACAGACCTAGAAGAGGATTTCAAATGTTGGAATTTGGTTCTAAGGTTTATTCGACTAGAAAAGGGAGGATATTCAGGTTTGCTTGAGCTAATATGATCAACTAGGTTGTCGTAGAACGGGTAGGTGCACGAGGTGTTAAATAGTGATTTTGGAACACTCCAAAGCAGTTCTTAGCACGTTCAAGGGCGAACGTAAGTTTAAGTGGGAGAGAATGTAATGAACTGATCAGTCATTTTGAACTCTAGTGCGTCGTTCGGTGGTTTGAGGCCTTGAGCAGCTTCACGTCAGGTATTATGACTTGTATGTGTGGTCGTAATTGAATTTTGGAAAGTTCGGAGTTGATTTGGAAAGAGAATTCTAATCTCGGAAGTTAGAGGAATTGATTAAAGTGTGATTTTTGAGTAAACGACCTTGGAATAGGGATTTGAAGGTTCCAATAGGTTCGTATGATGATTTCGGACTTTGGCGTATGTCCGGATCGAGGTTCGAATGACCCGGGAGCGTTTCGACGCCTGTTGTGGAGGTTGAAAATTTTGAAGAATTTCATAAGTTTGGGTTGAGGTGTATATCAATGTTATCGATGTCCGTTTGGGATTTTCGATTCTGGGAATAGTACCGTATGGTGATTCTGGTATTGGGAGCGTGTGCGGAAGTGGATTTGGGAGATTTGTAGGTCTTTCGGGGTCATTTGGAGAAAGTTAATTCGAAGGTTTTTGAGAAGTTTGACCGGGAGTGGACTTTTTGATATCAGGGTCGGATTCTAATTCCCGAAGTTGGAGTAGGTCTGTAATGTTTAATGTGAATTGTGTGCGACATTTGAGGTCAATCAGACGTGATTTGATAGGTTTCGACATCGAATGTATAAGTGGAAGTTCAAATGATCATTAATCTTGAATTGGGGTGCGGTTCATGGTTTAAGCATTGTTTGATGTGATTTGAAGGCTCGACTAAGTTCATAATGTGTTTTCGGACGAGTTGGTATAATTGGTTGAGATCCTGAGGGCCTCGGGTGGATTCCGGAGGATCAACAGATCGAGTTTTGACTTGGAAGAAGTGCTGGAGCAGCTGCCTTCTGGTGTAACCACACCTGCGAGGTTTTGGCCATAGGTGCGGAGCCGCAGAAGCAGCCAAAAGGGGCGCATATGAAATTTTGGTTGGGCCAGTGCTGAGACCACATATGAGGTTATCTCGCCACAGAAGCGAGACCGCAACTGCGGAAGAGAAGGAGCAGAAGCGAGACCGCACCTGCCGAAGGGCAAGCGCATAAGCGGAAAAGGGTAGCAGAATATTTGCCGCACCTGCAGAATCGCAGAAGCGGTCAAGTAACCGCAGGTGCGAGAAATTGCTAGGCAAAAGGGTTCTTTAAGAAAGGGGATTTGTCCCATTTTCTTATATTCTCTCTTGGTTGGGTGATTTTTAGAGAGCTTCAAGAGGAGATTTTTATCATCAATGGCAGTGTGAGTTATCCCTACCTATTGTGAGTTAAATACATGGATTTTATAAGGATTTAAACATGAAAATTTCTAGAAATTGTGGAATTTTAAGAGGAAAACCTAGAATTGATTATTTTGGATTATGAACACGAATTTGGGCATGGAATTGAGAACAAATCATATATTTGAGTTCATAATATTATGGATAATGTTTATCTTCAAAAATTCTCGGAATCCGGGCACGTGGGCCCGAGGGTGAATTTTAGGATTCTTCAAATTAGGTTGCAAAATAACCTTAATGGTTAGGATGTGAACTCTTGAGCATGTATTGACTATTTTATATATCATTTGACTAGCTTCGGGTCGTTTGGCACCAAGTTGAGGATTCAAAGCATACTTTTGTAACGTAAAGTGAGCTTTTAGACAAGGTAAGTCTCATGTCTAACTTTGTGTCGAGGAAATTACCCCAAGGTGATGTATTTGATGTGTGCTACTTGTCGTGGGGGATACGTACGCGCGATGTGACGAGAGCCCGTACTTAGCTACATTCATGTTATTGTCCGGGTAGACTTAGGTTCACATCATGCTATAACTGAACTATTTGAGCAGTTTCTCGCTTATTAAATTCCTATGGTTTATATTTCTATTTGAGGCTAGACTTGCTAGTGCAGAGACTTTACGGGTCCATGATTAGTCACCGGATAATATTTCTCCTCTTACAGCATGTCTCCGATATATATATGTTGAAAGGTTTTTATTAAATAAATTACAACTCACACGTTTATTCGTGATTGGGGTCAAGAACCCGTCAAGCTTCTTATTATAATGGGATCGGGCCATTCGCCTTGATAGGATTATGTATTTCACTCTTATGGGATTGGGTCGTTCTCCTCGATAGGATTTATGTACCACACTCTCATGGGAGCGGGCAATTCACCTTGGCAATTAAACAGATGTATCTATGGTTCGTGTCGTTCGACCATCGGCAGTTCACAATGTAATTATTTATATATTGGATCGGGCCGTACACCTCGTCATTTCCTATATCATGTCCTTATGAAATTGTGCGTAATAATCGGCAAGAAGCCAGTGTATCCATGAATTTTCATGATTTGAAATATGACAATCAAATTGATGAGATCCACGACACATATATGTGTGCTTCGGTTAAGGAGGGAATATTCTAATAGGAAGCTTGAGTTTATTGTAAAGAGGAAAATTTATATTACGTATTCTACGCTTATTTATTTCACTTAAGGTTAGTTATCTTTACTGTACCTGATATCACTGGACCACTAGTGAGTGTCGATGTCGACTCCTCGTCACTACTTCTCTGGGGTTAGGCTAGATACTTACTGGGTACATGTTGTTTGCGTACTCATACTACACTTGTTGCACATTTTGTGCAGGTACATATATGACTAGTGGCCTTGTGAGAGTAGAGGCGTGTATGCATGCGGGGACTTAGGTGAGCTGCATTCCACATCACGCTCCGCAGCCGGCAGTGTCTCTTTCATAGTATTTATATTTTTTTTATGTCCAATTTGTATTCCGGATAGACGTTGTGTTTAATTTTATATTCCTAGTTAATGCTCACCGAGTTTTGGGATGATTATGGGTTGTTCTGTATTGAAATTGTTAAAAGTCTTATTATTTATTCTGTAAATCCCATCTTTTACTATTCAATTAAAGAAAAATATTATTTCTAAAATATTGAAATGATAATTGAATTAAGTATTTATTATTGGCTTGCCTGACAGTGGTGTCTGATGTCATCATGACCTTTAATGGATTTTGGGTTGTAACATTTAAGGAAACCAATTATGTTAAGCTGATAGCATAATCAGATAAATGTTATTCATTGAAAGACATTTGGTAAAGAAGATTTCGTGATGCTTAGTTGAGTGAATATAGAGTTGAATGCCAAGAGGTGTTGTTACGTCAAATATCACAAGTTTTTCAAATTATACATGGGGAGGCAACTAGATTTTATCATCATACAACTATTTTTTTAACTTTCGTACAACATTCAAATTAAATATATATATATATAAAACTACAACAAAATATAATTTGCCTATAATTTTACTACAATTTTGTAGGTACATTGTATGTCGTGTCTTCTTCTTCTTCGAGTTTCAATATGAAATTCAGTCAGAACCAAGTCTAATCTTCACCAAGCACCCTCAAAATTTAGATATAAACTCCAAACAATATTTTCAATTGTTTTCAACTACACCCAATCCAAACAAATAATGATTTTTGAAAATCCAAATTCGAATTCAAAAGCTTTATGATTGATTAGTGCTCAAAAGTTCAATTACTACGACTTGGAGGTTAGTTCAATAGTTTGATTGGCGGAAGATATTTTTAGGCTTACCTTATTGAGTGAGAAGAAAGGTGAGAGAGAAAGATGAAGAAAGAAAGAAACATTGATGAGAGATGTGGCAGTGAGGAAAGAGGAGAGGAGAGAAAAAAGGAAAATGATGTAAATAAATCCGCTAATTCAAAACAGTAATAATGAATTGTATATAATATGTAAGTAATCTTTTTTTAGGATGGATAATATACAAAACTAGGATAATTTTGATAAATAAGTTTCCTATATTGTGTAGGAAGAAAAAAATCCATTGCCGAATTCAGCTCACAATTTGGGCATCCAATTCAAACAAATTTGCAAGATAACTTAGCCGAAACTCCAGTCTTTTTCTACAATAAAAAAAACCAATATATAATTAATAAAACACTAATTGACCTTACTAGTAAGTGTGGTGGCTCTTGGCAACGATTTTGTTCTAATGATGTGTGTCAAACATGTGAGATTCTTTTTATAAGTAAGGAAAAGTTTTATATAAGCACCAGCACCAAGAGTATGTTTTCATGTACAGAATACATCAAAAGAAGATCTTACAAGCTCGGTAAAGAACTAATAAAGTCCATCGCGGCCTCAATGTATACGGTCAAAATCGGGTTCGTCTATTGTATAGCCAGTCGATACTGAAACATGACGGGTCAAAGCTCGACCCTGGGTTATATTGAACTTGTCACGATCCAATTTCTCCTCCGTTGGGTTTCGTGACGGCGCCTAATCTTAGGGACTAGGTAAGCCTAACATTTACTGAATAAGAACAATAATAAATAACATCTAACAACTTTTGAAATGGAATTACTCTATAAAATTTATAATTTTCAAAATCGGTAGTACAAGTCATAAGCTCTACTGAGTTTGCAATTTTTAAGTACAACTGTTTGAAATAAAGTAAACAGTGTGAATACAAATAAGAAGGTGACTCTGAAGCCTGCGAACGCAGCAACATGTTTACCTTGAGTCTCCACAACAACAATCCACACTACTAGCTAATGACCAACGGGCTTCGAAATACCTGGATCTGTACAAAAATATGCGGAAGTATAGTACGAGTACACCACGTCGGTACCCAGCAAATATCAAGACTAACCTCGGTGGAGTAGTGACGAGGAACAGTCAAGACACCTACTGGACTAAATAACCTCGACAAGTATAAGTGTGAGCATGTAATTTTTAACCTACTATATACTCCTACAAAAATTCAATAAATTAATTAGTTTTATAAATTTTTGTTGAATTTCAGTGTTATTTGTGAATTATTGCTGCATTGCATAATCATAATTCGTCCTTTAAAATTTATAAATAATTTCAAATTGCATAATTAGCTGCATAACCTTAATCATTTTTAGGAGATTACAAAATTTATCCTTCAAATAATTACGAGTGTTAATTGATTATTTCACCTTTTTAATTCACTCATTAATTAATTTTTTCTTTTCAATTAGATAAAAACTAGAACTAATTAATATATTATAATTGATTAAAATAAATAATGACAAAATATTGATTACTTGACATAATGTAGATCTAATGATTATTTGATTAATTTAACCATTTTTTTTAAATTGCGGAATTTATTCTTTAAATGATTAGGGAGTATTAAATTAAATGGTGTTACTCTTAATTAACTTATCAATCAATTTATAATTAGATAAAACTAAGTTAAAATTAGTTATTATTTATTTTTACAATTTAATTTGAAGTAATTAGTTAATTAAATTAAGGAAAAGAATTAATTCGGACCTGGGCCAAAATTACCGAGGCTCAAACCCTTCTCTATACACTCAAACACCCTAGCCCAAACCCCGAACCCGACCAGCCCCAGTCCCTCACCAAACGACCCCGTTTTGAGCCAAACTAATCCCAACCATTGATCTCCCCAGACCTAATGGCTGGGAACTAACCCCTAATTAAATATATGTATGTCCTAACAAGCCCTACCCCCACTCCAGAACACACCCCAACTCCTCTCTCTTCTCTCTCTCTCAACCAACTCTAGCCGCCCTCAGAATACTCACCGTCTCCGCCGTCCGGAAATCGCCTCACTGGCGGCGGAGCACTCCCAAAAAATACCAAAATCACACCAGGCACTCTACTCCTCCTCATCAATCACCTCCAAACATCCATTCCTCCAAAAACCCCACCAAAATCCCCCAATTTTGAATCTAAGAAATCGGAAACCCTAGAAAATTAAATCTGGATGATTTAGAGTGATTTAATGGCTCAGACTTGCGTGAGTCACTTTGTTTGTAAAAGAGTAATTGATTCACGTAGGTACAATTCGTTTCAAATCTCGCCAAAGTCCGGCCAAGTCCCGCGGCTCAACCCTTGTCCGGTCAAACCTTTTTTTTCCTAACTGGTATTCCTTAAAACTTCATTTTTTCTATTTGTTTGAACATAATTGTGAAACTATTTGCTTAGGTTTAGTTTTTTTTTTTACTGATTTAGCTTATTGTTTCATATATTTTTATTTCTTTGTCATTCAATACTGTTTTGAATTGAACTATAGGTATTCGTTGATTTTTGCATGACCCGACTGATTTTATTTTTTATTTTTTAGGTTTTCTTTGACTGTTCCATCTTGTAAAATAATTTATGTGTGTTAGTTAAATTGATTTCCACCATAGTTTAATCCTACATGTTTTAGGTGTATTTAAAACAGTAATTTAGGTTAACCCTAATTTTATTGCCTAATAATGAACTAATTAGTCTAGGTTTCACATGCCTATTTTAACATTCCTGATTTAGTTTGCTGCTTTGAACATGTTTGTGTAACCTAACTGATTGAGACTTTTAGTTTTAGGATTTCATTTTTCTACTCTTTACCATGTGCCTAGACTATTGTTCTTTCTTCCTAAGTAGATTAACCACTAATCTATGATTGTTAGTCAATTCCTTTTATTAGTCTAATCATACATGTTTAAGATTATAAGAACTAATAACCTAGCTCTTTGGTTTTAATGACTGACTCTGAACTACATGTTTAAATCGTGACCTAATTAATTCATTCCAAATTGTTAGTAACTATGGATAAGTTTCAAATTGAATTTTGATTCTACAATTAGTGGAATGTTAGTAATTAGTTGACTTGTGTTTACATCCTTATACACTACTTTGAAGTAGGTAGTTGACTCCTAATCTAGGATATCAATTAAACTTGACTAATCACACATGATAAGATCACTACAATTAATTTGACCTAAAATCCTGAAAAATAATTCACCATGATCAAAGGTTAATCTAAAATTCAGCTTCATTAGTGGTTTGTTATTAAGTTAATCACTCAATTAGGATAAAATTAGTCAACATTAATAAGTAAGTTAACCTTTAACACTAAAAGGGTAATTACAAGGGTATTGAAGGGTAGTATAGGAACTTCCATTGAAGAATCTTGGGGTGTAACAACCCAAGAAACTTCTAGAATTAGGAAATATCAGGAAATCAGATTTTTTCAGGGTAAAGCAGTAATTCTAAAAGGGGATAAGGGCTGAAATTAATAGGAATGTTCTAGATGGAGGTACAACTGTCCAATAGGATAAGGTTAGACAGTTGTACCTGTACTATTTCAGCCTAATAGGATAAGGAATATGCTCTAAAGATGCTACCCTAAAATGCCCTATAAATAGATTAGGTTGTTCAGTAGCCAGCGGGGGAGAGACCTTTTTACACACACTTTTTACAGATTTTCACACACATTTTTACAGATTTTTAGATACTTTTTGATCTCTGAAAAAAAAACAGATTTACACAATAGACACAATAGAAATCCTGCATTGAAAATACTCAAATAGCTACAGCATTTTTTTTTTAAAAATCTGGTCTTCTCCAGCTTTGGTGTTCTGAAAATGGATCATAATTGCTGATTTTCTGGATTATTAAAAATTCTGGGTTGAAATATGGGTTTCTATTGTTGGTTCTTACTCTATTTTCGAGTATTCAAGCTTCTCTTTCCTAGGTTTTGCTACTACTGTTTGCTGCTGTTACTAAGATCACAAGAACTTATTTTTTGACCTTTATTTGGTCTCTGTTTGTTGTTATTTTTTATTTTAAGGTATGTAACTTCCACCTTGTATGAAATAGAACTTCTGAATGAAAATATTATTAGAATATCAATGTTTTCTATGCTCTTTTACTATAATTTCAGATTCATTGTGTTAATATGCTTACACATGCTAAAATTACATGTTTGATTCATTTTGTTTAGATTTAAGTGCTGAATCTGCATGTTAGCTATATTTTGTATGAGCTTAATGGTTCGATTTCGTACAAGGCATGAGGTTGAGAAATATGAATCTAACTACTAACTATGTCAGATTCACCTCAAATTTCAGATTTGGTGTTAGTTTCAAAATTGTGATATTGTTTGACATATATAAGTTTTTTGCTAAATTTATTAGGGTATTATGTTTGGTACAACATCATTAGATGTAAATCTGATCCCTTAATGGTCAGATTTACTCTATAAAGATGCATAAAATGTTGGTTTTCCCTTTTTGGTTGTTTAGAAAAACACAATCAGAAGCCGAACGTTCTTGCCAAAGTAAAAGGATCTCAATCGAAGCAACAATAGTTCAGGCACCATGTTTTCCTCTTCTTATTTTTCTTCATATCGTTTTTTCTTTTGGGAATCTATATTTTTAGTATAACAGAATGTATTCATTTCTGGAATCATTGTAAAGCAAAACTGGATTGTACTATATTATGTATTTTTTTTGTTAAACTTGTATATAGGAAATAGGCCAGACTGATAAATGGCCTATTAGGGCCTGAATCTCTCTCCATCCCAGGCTATTGAGCCTAAGGGGTGCAAGACCCAAAGCCTTAATGCTATACCTCAGGCTTAAAGTGGTTACAACATGATTTATGTTAGAATTTGATTATATGTTCAGTTAACATTTGAAAAGCATGAGTTTCTCCACGTAATTTTGATATTAAACTGAAGTCCCAACTATGCTACTAGAATTGCTGCTTTAAATCTATTCTATTTTTTTATATAGTGTTTCCTTAAGAAATGCATGGATTTCAAACTTAATTGAACTTAATCTATCATGGCCGAGGTTTAAAAACTGCTTTCCAAATAAATAAAAAACAATAACAATCCAGTTTGCTACTCAAATATCTCCTCTTGATTTTAGAAATCCTTCCCAAACTGATCAAGTAATTTCAACTCAAGAAAAATCCTTTTTATCTTGAAGCAGTTTTAAGACTGCCATTTACGAAACAAGGAAGAGGCCTTTTGAGACTCATGAACTGATTTATTCATATGCATGAAAAATCCTCGTCTAATTAAATATGTCAAATGGTACTTGTTTTTAATATAATATTATATATGCAATTCAAGTTTGCCTTATTTATTGCTATATAATTCGAAATGTGTTAGCATGTCTATCTCCTAAACGTTTTTATTTTCTCTAAATTAATTCGAACCATATATCTCTTTTATCTCAAATATTCAAAGAATAGGATTGCCCTAAGTGTTAATTGATAAATTGGGCTAAACATGACCATAGCCCAAACACTTGTCTTTTAGGATAGCAAACTTAATCTTAGATGACTTTCATACAAATCTTATAGGCTAAATTACCTCTTTTAGACCGAAATCACAAAACATAGAGAATAATCAACTATTGCTTCAAATAAGCATTCTAACCTTCATGATCATAGTCATGATTATATATCTACACTCGGGTGTGGCAAATCATGCCCCTGACCACAACTTCGAACAATAATAAAAATCACATGTTGTAAATCGCGGGTGCATTTCATGTGGCACGTTTACAATGTGTCCAAAAATGACCAGTGCACACCATCATGACTTGTTTTAAGATAAATCCATAAATATTAAAAGCGGCTAAAAGGTAAGAAGGCTAAAAATGCACAATACGTTTAAAATATGTAAATAATTAGATAATTAGGCCAAATATTAATAGTTAAGCGACCGTACTAGAACCACGGAATTCGGGAGTGCCTAACACATTCTCTCGGGTTATTAGAATTCCTTACCTAGATTTCAGGTTCGCAGACATTTTAAACAGAGTCAAAATTTCCTCGGTTTGGGATTTCAATAAATAAATGGTGTCCCGGAACACCGTAAAAAATCCAGGTGGAGACTCTGCATTTAAGTAAATAAATCCCAAATTCGAATAATGTCACTTAAAGTGGAAAACCTCCCTTAACCCCCCTTACCGGAGGAAAAAGGAGGTGTGACAGATCTAGCGACTGTGCTAGGGACATCAGAACCCAGAATCTCTGGTTCAGGGTTTAGAATTCGAGCTTAGAATAACTGTTATATTTGGATGATTTTTACATATTTAAACCTAATTTGCTAAACACCGTTATTTTTTACCGCTTTGATATTATTTGAATTGTATATGAATTGTGCCGAAACCCTTCTTCTCTCTGAGTCTTCTAAATCATCTGGGAAGTGTGCACTTCGTGTGACTTCTTTTCTATTAGAGTCATATCCAAATTTTAGAACGAGGTTCGGACAAGTTGCAAAGCCGGTGAAGCTTCTGTATTCCCGGTACGCTGCCCCCTCCCCCCTCCCCCCGGCTCGAGTTGTCCGCTCCAGTAAGCCAGGTCTAGAACAAAACCTCAGGATTTTATCTTAGAATAACGTAGCCTCATGCCGGATCCCTAGTAGGAACGATTATTTGCATCACATGCATTTGACTTAGGGGACTCAACACAGGGGTTGGGCCCGTCTAGGACAGGTGAACCTGAAATAAAGACCATCCTGATGCATCTTACCTGCTACGTGTACAATATTTTGTTTCGGCTTGTTTGTTGACCGGCTAAAGAAAAGAAATAACAAAAAAAACCAAGAGTGAAATACAATAGAAAATTTACCCTATTTTGAAAACCCCGATTTTTGAAAAGAAAAAAAAAAGAAGAGAGAAAGAAGGAAATGTAGTCCGAAAAATGAAATGAGCTAGTTCTCAAAATTGTGTCAAAATTACCCGAACTACGTATTGTTTGATTCTCACCGATGTGGGATACGTAGGCAACCCCCATCGGGTCCAACCTTATTTTGCAAAAAATACAAAAAATATGGTTATAAATAAAGTTAGTTGATGCTGTTCTTGTCAAAATAGCCAAAATGTCCGATGGGGCACCAGAAGGCTGTTTCTCGCAAGAATAGCCACCTATGGTCTTTTTCTCAATTTTTTGACCCGATTAGCAAACACAGCTTTAAAATCTTCCTTCCCGAAGTGCCGAAGGGCCATATTTTCAAAGATGGTCCATTTTCAATTAGTTACAATTTTTTGCAAAAGTAGCACCTTTTTCTCTTTGGTCAAAAAATAAATCGTGATTTTGCATTTTGTTAACCAATCAATTAAATAAATGTGCAGAGTGAGCACCGTTGAAAATATCCCTTTTAAAACTGTAGAGGAAATTCCCATAGGACTCCATATGTGGTGGAGAAACCTGGGGGAGGTCAGTAGAGGTACCGTGGTAAAAGCTTTAGGCGGGCTCACCAGCCTTTTGAAGATTAAGCCGAGGTTGGACATAATTGAGGCTCTAATACCATTCTGGGATCAAGCGCACAATGTGTTTCATTTCTCAGATTTTGAATTGACACCCGCAATGGAAGAGATATCGGGGTATGCTGGCCTTAGTGAGAATCTCAGAAGCTGTTATCCAGTAGCACCCAGAGCTGTGACTCCTTACAAATTCCTGGACCTACTGAGCATCAGTCGGGAAATCTAAGATCCGAACTTATCTGAGGGATTCTGCACATTTTACTTCATTTACCGTCGTTACGGGGATCCTCGGGGTTTTGAAGCAGTGAATACCGGTTTAACCCACCTCGGGAATCAAACTAAATAGGAGGCCCACCGGGGATTGGCCTTTGTGGTAGCATTCTTGGGTATCCTAATCTGCCCGAGGAGCAATGGATGTATAGATATTGGACTCATAGGAGTAGCCGACTTCATGATAAAAAAGTCTAATGGCACTCTTGTGCCAATGATCGTAGTAGAAATCTACCATGCCTTAACTGTTTTCCAATCCGGAGGAAAGTTCTTCGAGGGCTGCAATCTACTCTTACAAATCTGGATGATCGAACATCTCTGCCATCGCCACGGTTATATGAATTACGGTATGACTGGCCTAAATTGCATTGAAGAACATGGGACTCGGGTAGAGGGTCATGAATTTCCAGAAGGCACAGAAGCCTGGCTTGCACACTTGTGTTCCTTGACTGCCAACCAAATTGAATAGACATTCGGTTGGCTCCCTATCAATGAAGTCATCTATATGTCAGCCGAAATATGCTATCTTTTGTTGATGGGTATCCGAAGTATTCAGTCGTGTGCCCCACACCGGGTCTTACGACAGCTAGGAAGGCATCAAAATGTTCCACACGATGAAGAGCTAAGTCGGCAAGTCATTGAATTGTGCCCAAGAGCTGCATTTTCGGAAGATAGGGTCCGCCAGATTTGGCATCAGTGTAGATTTTTGGAGCCACAGACGCGAGTGAGGGATTTATCCAGAGGTGAGGTGGAGCCTGGCTACACCACTTGGTATGGTAGAAGGGGTAGAGAGCATTAAGATCCAGAACGGCCCGCCAAGAGGCCCCACGTACAACAATTTACCGATGAAGCACAAGAGCCTTAGGGTCGATTGGGAAAAGAGAAAAACTACAGGGCCACAATAAGCAAACTGGAAGCCCATATCAGAGATATCAAATTTGAAAACACTTTACAAGCTGCCACAGCTGAAGGGGAGAAAAATAGGTTGATCAAAGAAAATGAGGCTCTCCGAGCCCAGATCCAAAAAATGAAAATAGCTGCTGAGAACCCAGAAAGAAGCAGAACTGACGAAAGACTTATCAATAGTCTTAGGCAAAAAATGTGCAACTATGGGGATGATTTGGACAAAGCTGAGGAGGAATTGACCAGAGCTCGAGCAAAATTGGCAAGAAATGAGGAGGAAAGGGCAGAGTTTGTTCAAAAGTTGAAAAGAAAATATGACCAAGAAGTCACAGGACTGAAAGAAAAGGTTGCCACCCTCGAGAATGAAATGGCTAAACAAGCAAAGAAGTTCAAAGCAGAAAGGGAACACTGTTATGCGATGGTGGCTCAGTTGGAAGAAGATTTGCAATAGTTGCAAGAACAGAACCATAAGGACACCCAGGTTTTAGAGGCTAGATCCCAACAGATCGGGCGCTTACTCCAGGAAAAGGGTATCATCAGAAAAAGGGTCAGAGAAATCGTTGATTATGTTGTTACGAAGTGCCAAGAATGTGGGGATATGACCCGATCTACCTTCTTCGCTGCGGTGATGATCTTCGTCCGCCAGATACTGGATGACTTGTATCGCCTCCAGCAAGACATGGCACACAGGCCCAAGGCAAGACCGACTGATGTCCCACGGGCCCCTGGAGCAATAGAGCCACTTATGTATTCATGATGTCCCTTTTGAGTCTGTATTTCGTTTTCCTGTTGCAGTCTGTTTTAAGTCTTTTGTAGTTTTTAAATTTCCAAGAATGTATGTCAGATTCTTTTGTAATGAATGAAATTTGAAGTTTTACTTAATGAAATGAAATTTGAAAATCAGAATGTTTATTTCCTTTTGTATTTATTCCTTGAACTACGTGATGATCTGATTTACGCGGCGCCGTGATACGTAGGCAATCCACATAGGATTATATCATAACCCTAAAAAAGGAAAAAATAATCTTGAAGAAGAAAGAAAGAAATTTTGAAAAAAAAGAGAGAGCAAAGAAGGAAAAGAAATTTCAAAAGCCGGGAGGAAACACTCAACCAATGCAAAGCATGCAGAAAACGTTTAACTGCCTAGGTGCATTGCATACCGTCAACGTGCGAAATGCCTTAATCTAACATTTTTGTGGTTTTTCTCTTTTTAAGGTGATTATATTTTTAAGGTGGTTGGTTTTTTCGGTAATCTGGCTTCACACCCATATTTCACAAGATCGAAAGGGAGTTTCGAAATGACATCGGAAAGTCACCTGCCAATCATCAACTCCTCTGAGGATGACCCGAGCTCGGTCCTCCCAACATCCGAGACAGCCACGGCTGAATACATCGCCGTATGTTGGAAATGTGGGACGCCTGGTCTAATGGTAGGGAACCACCCAGCACCATCCCTGGATTTCCCGAGTTGGTTCCCAGAACAAGAGGAACCTCCAACATACCTATCAGTTACCCAGCTACCCCATCGGGTACCCGACTATATCAGCTCATTTCACCGGAATGCCTTCTGAGGTCCGCCCCCAGACACTATTTTTCGGTGTATCCTTCAACATTTTTACCACACCACTAACCTCTGCCATGGTGCCGCCAACAGTAGCTGGACTAAGATTCGAGACGTCGGATTTTACCTTTCAAACACCGTCGTTCCATCTGGATGCAACTCATGCTACTCCAAACTCATACCCTCAGCAACCTTGGTATGAAGCCACCGTGGGACAAGACAAAAGGAACCCCGAGAAGGAAGAGATGTCTCGAAAAATGAAAAAATTGAGCAGAGTCTCAAAAACATACACGTATTAAGTGGTCAGAAAAGTGTTTCTTATGCCGACGTGTGCATGTTCCCACATGTTCACCTGCCTCTCGGGTTTAAAACCCCCAAGTTTGAGAAATATGACGGACACGGGGATCCCATATCTCATCTAAAAAGATATTGCAACCAGCTGAGGGGAGCATGTGGAAAGGAAGAGCTTTTGATGGCGTACTTCGGGGAGAGCTTGGCCGTGATTGCGTCTGAGTGGTACATGGACCAAGATATATCCCACTAGCATAAATGGGATGACCTGGCTCGGGACTTTGTCAGATAATTTCAATACAACGTGGACATAGCACCAGACAGGAATTCCTTGTCCAACCTCAAGAAAAAATCATCAGAAATCTTCAAGGAATACGCTATTAAGTGGCGTGAGCAAGCTACCAGAGTAAAGCCTCCGATGGACGAGACATAAATGGTCAGCGTCTTCTTACAAGCTCAGGAGGCCAACTACTTCCAGAATATGATGTCCTCCATGGGAAAGCCATTTGCGGAAGAAATAAAAATCGCAGAGATGGTTGAAAACGGTCTGAAAACCGGTCGCATTCTAAGCCAATTTCCCATAAGAGCAACTTCCCAGGAAATCCAGAGTGGGTCAGGAAGTGCAGCCAATAGGGGAAAAAAAGAGGAATCAACAATGATGGCCTCCAGTATAAGAAACTCCCGTTAACCCCGAGGCTATTTTTCCAATACCCCACGTCATTTATATCCCCACCAAGATGCAGCGTATGTCGTAATGCCTCAACCTTATCCAATAATAAATGCCCAATAACACCATAATCAAAATCGAGTTCCACCACCCAGAAATAACCCTCCTCGCCAAGCTTAGTATAATCCTCTTGCTCCACAAAACAATCCTCGGGAACCACCTAGAAGGACCAACTTTACACCAATTGGCGAATCATACTCCAGCCTCTTCCCGAAGCTGGTCCAAATGGGTTTGCTGCATCCTGTACCCCAAAACAGGCAAAACCCAAAATCCCCCTCTTACCGGCTAGGTAATCGATGTGCCTATCACTCAGGGGCCGAGGGACACTATACTGAGGATTGTTGGACCCTCAAGCGGGCAGTTGAGAGCTTAATAGAACAAAAGAAGGTGGTACTAAGGGATGAAGAAGCTCCCAACTTGACCAATAACCCTTTTCCTGCTCACAATAACGGGATGATTATTGGTATGATTTGTGAAGACCGAGAGTTTGATCTGGCTCTGAAAGCTATCATTGCCATTACTGATTTAGAGAAGAAGCCCAAAGCGGCGCCGAAACAAGCTAAAGAGGAGAAGAAAAGCAACTCCACTCTTCTGGCTGCAAGAAAGGTTGAAACCAAGACAGGGACAGGGCCTTCTAAAGATGTCGTTCTTTATGTTCCTAGGAAGGAACAATTTGTGTTAAGCCCTCCCAAAAGATTGCAACATAACAAGACTATGCTTAATGTCCCGAAAATATACATACCAAAGGGAACTTAGGTGACGCGAGGGCCGATAATTTCACCAAGGTTGAAGGAGCCCGTGGTTATTAGCCGCGCACCACAGAATCCCATAAAAGACACCACTACCGTCCCATAGAATTACAACAAGACGATGGTGACGTACAAAGGAAAAGAAATTACTAGGGAAGTGAGTGAGACAAACTCATCAGAGAAATACCTCAACCTGAAAGAACTGAACAAAAGCAAGCCGAAACGCTTTTCACCCAAGAATCCAATCAGTGCCGGAGAGGCAGAAGAATTCTTCAAAAATATGAAAAACAATGAATATGCTGTAATTGAGCAGCTCAGAAAGTTCCCCACTCAGGTCTCACTTCTATCCTTGCTGATAAGTTCAAATGAGCATCAGAAAGTCCTGATCAAAACGCTTAACGAAGCATATGTTCCGGCCGAGACCACAGTTGAGCAAATGGAAAGATGGCGGAACAATTTTTCAAAGTCAACCGGATCTCGTTTAGAAAAAATGACTTGCCTCCGGAAGGGACTGCCCACAACAAATCTCTCCACATAACTATTAAATATGAAGGGTACTATGTGAAAAGAGTTATGGTGGACGGCGGATCTGGGGTTGATATTTGCCCTCTCTCGACCCTATAAAGAATGGAGATCAGAACTGAGAGAATCAGGCCCAAAAATGTGTGCGTCCGCGCATTCGATTGCATCAAAAGAGACACAATAGGGGAGATTGATTTGGTCTTGACAATCGGCCCTGTAGATTTTGAAGTGACATTTCAGGTCTTAGATATGGATACTTCCTACAGTTATCTACTGGGAAGGCCTTGGATCCATGCAGCAGGGGTAGTGCCATCTACTCTCCACCACATGGTTAAGTTTCAGTATGAAGACCAGGAGATTGTGGTCCATGGAGAGGATGAGAAATCTATTTACAGGGACCCATCAGTCCCATGCCTGGAAGCGAGGGAAGGTAGCGAGCATATAGTCTACCAGGCTTTTGAGATTGTGGTTGCGGACCAATATGAGGAAGGAACCCCGTGTCCTCAACCCTTCCTATTAAACTCATCAATTATGGTCGCTAGTGACATGATTAAACATGGGTACACACCTGGAAAAGGGCTCGGGGTGTCCTTGCAAGGCATTACAGAACCTATTGCTTTACCTACCAGTAAAAAGTTCTTCGGCATAGGGTTTCAAGCTACTCCCGATGATGAAAAATGGGCTGACAAGCCTAAGAAAGATGGTTGGGTATTGCCTCAGCCAATCTCGCACATCACCGAATCATTCATCAAGCCAAAATACGTAGAGGAAGAAGAGAAGGCCTTCACGGCCGAAGAAATTGAAGAAATCTATGTAGCAATGAGACAGATGTTATCTGAGGCCCATATGGTCCAACCAGGAGAAGGCTCAAGCACTGCTGGAGTGCAATATATGGGGCCTAACGCAAAACTCTAAAATTGGAAGGCTACTGCATTCCCAGTCAGGCGTGAGACCCAGTAGTTCAGCTTTGTGACCCTTGTGCACTTCGAGTTATTTCAGGGTGTAACTCGAGTGTTTTTAGTTTATTGGCTTTCTTTTAACTTTTGATGTAAACGCTCCTATGTTCAAAATTCAATGAAATGAAATTAATATTTCATAGTCCACGAATCTCTCTCTTTATTCTTCCTAATTTTTGCTATTTTTTTTCTTATTTCTCTTTTCAGTTCTAATAATGCGGACTTAAATAGCATGACATGCTTGCGGACTTCACGCCCAGATCTTGACACGCCGTCTAACCAAGAAATAATGAATCAAGAACCGGAATATGATGAAGATGAGGCTTTTAGGGAAATAAATTGAGAATTGGAACAATTCGAGAATAAGCCTAATCCAAACTTAAACGAAACCAAACCGGTTAATTTGGGTAATTCATAAGAAATCCGAGAAACCATGATAAGTATCTATACTAATGAAAGGACTAGGGACGCTTTGATCCAACTTCTATTCGAATTCAAAGACGTGTTCGCCTGGTCTTATAATGATATGCCCGGACTGAGTGTTGATTTGGTGGTGCACAAATTGCCAACCTACCCCGATTATCCACCTTTCCAACAAAAACAGAGAACACATAAAACAGACATGAGTGACAAGATCAAAGAAGAGGTCACTAAATAGTTAAGAGCTGGAGTAATCCGAGTGGTCCAATACACCATGTGGCTGGCTAATGTGGTCCCGGTACCGAAGAAAGACGGGAAAGTCCGAGTGTGTGTCGACTATCGAGATTTAAACAAAGAAAGCCCCAAAGATAACTTTCCATTTCCAAACATCCCCATCCTGGTTGACAATTGTGCCAAACATGAGATACAGTCTTTCGTAGATTGTTACGCTGGGTATCACCAGGTTTTGATGAATGAAGAAGATGCAGAAAAGGTAGCCTTAACAACACCTTGGGGTACTTACTGTTATCGGGTCATGCCATTCAGCCTGAAGAACACCGGGGCAACCTATATGAGTTTTATGACCACCCTTTTTCATGACATGATGCACCAGTAGATTGAGTTATACGTGGATGATATGATCATTAAATCTAGGACGCAAGACGACCATGTGCAGCATCTAAGAAAATTCTTCGAACGTCTGCGTAAGATGACCTAAAATTGAATCCCGCCAAGTGTGCTTTCAGAGTTCCGTCTGGGAAATTGTTGGGCTTTATAGTCAGTCGACGGGGTATAGAACTGGATTCAACAAAATTAAAGTCAATTCGGGATTCGCCTCCTCCGAGAACCAAGAAAGAGGTTATGAGTTTGCTGGGTAGGTTGAATTACATCAGCAAGTTCATTTCTCAGTTGACATCCACATGTGAGCCTATATTCAAGTTGTTGAGGAAATATGCAACAATTGAATGCACGGACGAATGCCAAGACGCTTTCGACAAGATTAAAGAATATCTGCCGAATCCGCCAGTGTTGGTCCCACCAGAACCAGGAAAGCCTTTGTTCTTGTATTTGACGGTGTTGGAAAATTCCTTCGGGTGTGTTCTCGGGCAGAATGATGCGACCGAGAAGAAAGAATAAGCCATATACTACTTGAGAAAGAAATTCACAAGCTATGAAGCCAAGTACACTTTGTTGGAAAGAACTTATTGCTCCTTAACTTGGGTTGCTTAGAAGCTTCGGCATTACTTGTTGGCTTATACCACCAACCTCATCACTAGGATGAATCCTTTGAAGTATATATTCCAAAGGCCAATGCCCACTGGGAGATTGGCAAAGTGGAAAATCCTGCTCAACGATTTCGACATAGTCTATGTCACCCGCAGGGCGATGAAAGCTCAAGCCTTGGCGGATCACCTAGCTGAAACTTTTGTCGATGACGAATATCAACCTTTGAGTACTTACTTCCCGGACGAGGAAGTAAACTCAATCGAGATAATCCCAGAAAAAACCAACACTTGGAAAATGTTCTTTGACAGAGCTGTAAATGCAAAAGGTGTTTGGATTGGGGCAATCTTGGTTTCACCCACGGGACAACACTATCCAGCGACCGCTCGTCTCTGGTTCTTCTGTACAAACAACACTGCTGAATATGGAGCCTCCATAATGGGCATGAACATGGTAATTGAGATGGATGTAGAGGAGTTATTGATCATGGGAGATTCTAACTTGATCATCAAGCAAGCTCAGCGGGAGTGGGAAACTCGAGATGTTAAGCTTCTTCCATACAGACAACATGTAGAGGATATTGGAAAACGATTCTGAGCCGTCGAACTCAGGTATATTCCCTGATGCCACAATGAGTTATTTGATGCACTAGCTACCTTAGCTGCAATGCTTCCATATCCGGGCAATGTCCATATTGACCCGCTGGAGATTCAAATCCGGGAAAGACATGGTTATTATAACACGGTCGAAATAGATCTCGATGTCCAACCATGGTATCATGATATCAAAAGGTTCTTGAAAACAAAAGAATACCCGGAGCAGGCCAATAGGGACCAAAGGAGAACCATCAGAAGGCTCGCTAGCAACTTCTTCTTAAGCGGATAAGTGTTGTATAAAAGAACTCCTGACTTGAATCTATTAAGGTGTGTGGATGCCAAAGAGGCTAAGAAAATTATGAACGAGCTACACTAAGGAGTATGCGTTCCCCATATAAACGGATACGTCCTCACAAAGAAAATCCTACGGGCAGGATATTATTGGATGACCATGGAGAAAGATTGTTTCAGATTTGTCCGAAAATGCCATAAGTGTCAAATACATGGTGATTTGATCCATGCACCACTTTCAGAATTGCATCCCATGTCAGCACCTTGGCCGTTCGTTGCCTGGGGAATGGATGTCATTGGGCCTATTGAGCCAAGAGCTTCAAATGGGCATAAATTTATCTTGGTTGCTATAGACTATTTCACAAAATGGGGCGAGGTAGTCACATTCAAAGTAGTCATTAAGAAAGCAGTGGCGGATTTTGTGCACTCCAACATCATCTGTCGTTTTGGTATCCAAAAAAATATCATTACCGACAATGCCGCGAATCTAAATAGCGATTTGATGAGGGAGGTATGTGAACAGTTTCAAATCACACACCGAAACTCCACCCCTTACCGGCCCAAAGCCAATGGTGTCGTTGAAGAAACAAATAAAAACATCAAGAAAATCCTCAGAAAAATGATTCAAAGTTCTAGACAATGGAACGAGAAATTTCCTTTTGCATTATTGGGATATCGCACGACCGTGCGCACATCGGTTGGAGATATGCCTTATCTATTGGTTTATGGCACTGAAGCCATAATACTTGTAGAAGTTGAAATTCCCTCCCTTCGGATCATTGTAGAAGCTGAAATTGAGGATGATGAATGGGTCAAAACCCGGCTGGAATAGTTAACTCTGATTGATGAGAAAAGAATGGCCGCAGTTTGTCATGGGCAGTTGTACCAACAAAGAATGGCCCGCGCTTATAACAAGAAAGTGTGACTAGGAATTTCGAAGTGGGGCAACTCGTCCTAAGACGTATCCTCCCACACCATGAAGAGGCGAAAGGAAAATTCGCCCCAAATTGGAAAGGTCCATACATTATAAGGAAACTTCTACCAAAAGGAGCATTGTACTTGGGGGACATCGAAGGAAATGACCCCGAAACGGCTGTCAATGCAGATGCAGTCAAAAGGTACTATGTTTGACCTTTTCGTGATTTTGGTTCTCCCGATCAAAATGACGAAGGCTTTCATTCACGCTATCCCAAACACTACCAACTTTTGTAAACCCTTTTGAGCCGGTTACTTTTCTTTGATTAACCTCTTTAGAACCTAAAAGTGTTATTAGCTTAAAAAAAAGAAAAAAAAAATTAATGATGAAATGGAAAACAAAAGAAAAATGAAAAATCAAAACAAAAACCAAAACAAAAATGTTTCCTAAACTACGTTCGACTTGATTCCGAAAGGATACTTAGGCAGCCTCTCTCTGAGGTTCAGTCACACCAAAACAAAACTTCACATTTCCCCAAGAGTTTAAGTTGGGGAAAATGTCATGTTCGGCGATGTTTCCACCTAAAAGGTTCCAAAGTTGTAATTCAATACGAGTTCTTTTCCGGGAAACCTTGTTCAAGTCCTCCCGATTAATCGGCAAAGATGTTTAAATATTGGAGGATACATTTGTTTGGATCGGATACAAGTAGTGAGAGAAATTAAAATGAGAGAGTCTTATCGGTGAAAACCCACACGGGCACCGTGAGGCGACTGTAAGAAGAGAAATTAAAATGAGAGAGTCTTATTAGTGAAAACTCACACGGGCACCGTTGAGGTGACGGTAAGTAGAGAAATTGAAAACGAGAGAGTCTTGTTAGTGAAAACTCGCAAAGAGCACTACAAGGCGATGGTAAGAAGAGAAATGAGAGAGGTTAGTTGGCGAAAACCCGCAAAGGGCTCCACTGATCAAAAAGGTTAATGGGGTCACCGACATGGACATAGTCCGGGGAAAGGTTTCTCAATCTCGAGGTGATAGTTTTGATGAATTTCTGAGAGTCGGACAGTTTACACGGATCGGGAATCCAGTCCAAAAGGTAGGTCATGTTCATTGAAGTACACATGCACTCCAGATAAGTCCTTCCTTCCTCTCCCCGAAAGGGATACCTCTTGTTTAAATTCATTTGTCCATTCTATCATTTATTCTTTTTTGAATCCATTTCGGTCTAACTCTGTTCCAAAACCAAGTGAAAGAAAAGATGGCAAGATTGATTTACAGGTTCTGATTTGATACGGGCTAGTATGCAAAAGGCACCCAGCCTCGTTAGGGGCATCGAGTCGATCTCGAGTGGCCATAGCGGCTGATGCTTCAAACTCAAAACCCTTGAAATGAGAAAATCAAATTGAGGTGCTATAAAGGCGAATGAAGTTGAAAGGTTGAGTTCCACGATGCTAACCATCTCGGCAAAATTCGAAAAAACCAAAATACTCAAAATAGTCTAACGTTAAATTTGGAAGAAAAGTCAGAAATAAAAGGCCAACAAAGTCAAGACCAAACGCCATGGAAAAGTTTCAAAAGGCTAGAGTCTCCAAGGACAGAAGTTAAATCAACCCCCAGCAAGCATCAATTGAGATCTTCTTCAAAAGGACGGTCCGAAATCAAGTGGTTGAAAATAAAAGCCGCGAAACCCACCACCGTTTCAAACTAACCTTTTTTTAAAGTTTTTTGTTTGAAAAATAGGAAACATGTGCAACCCGAAAAGCAACCTCACAAGGAGCAGGTGCAACAAAAAGAAGTTGCGCAAATGCTAGAAGTGACTCTGCAGCGACAATTCCAAAAAAAGGAAGTCTCCTCTAAAATTCTTTCCCGCATTTACTTACTCTCTGAAAATAAAATGAAAAAAGGGGAAGAAGAAGCAGAAGAATTCAAAACCAGAGTAGTACAGGGCCCCAATCCCTAGCTAAACCTTTTCCAACCTAGGATACTATATTCCTTAGTTGATGCCAACATAGGGCCCCACTCCCTAGCAGACACCAGCATAACCTGGTGATTTTTTCCTGCCAACAGCATAACATGTTGACTCTTTTCCAGAATCCAGCATAACCTGGTGATCTTTTCCTGGCAACAGCATAACATGTTGACTCTTTTGAAGAATCCAGCATAACCTGGTGATCTTTTCCTGACAACAGCATAACATGTTGACCTTTCCAGACACTAGCATACCATGGTGATCTTTTCCTGACAACAACATAACCTGTTGATCTTTTCCTGACATTGGCATTAACCCAGTGATCTCTTTTCCTGACAGCAGCATAATCTGTTGACCTTTTCAGACAGCAACATAACCTGGTGATAGTTCCTTGACAACAACATAACATGTTGATCTTTTCCAGATATCGGCATAACCCGGTATTCTCTCTCCTGGAAACAGCATAACCTTTTGACCTTTTCCCAGACACCAGCATAACCTGGTGATATCTTTTTTAACAATAGCATAACCTGTTGTTCCTTCCCCAGACACCAGCATAACCTGGTGATCTTTTCCTAACAACAGCATATCCTGTTGATCATCTCCTGACACTTGCATAACCCAGTGATCGCTTTCCCGGCAACAACATAACCTGTTGACCTTTCCAGACACCACCATAACCTGGTGATCCTTTTTGACAACAACATAATCTGGTGATCTTTTCATGACACTGGCATAAACCAGTGATCTCTTTTCTTGACAACAACATAACCAGTTGATCTTCTCCAGATATCGGCATAACCGGGTAATCTCTCTCCTGGCAATATCATAACCTGTTGACCTTTTCCCAGACATCAGCATAACCTGGTGATCTCTTTCTTGACAACAGCATAACCTGTTGATCCTTCCATAGACAGAGGCATAACCTAGTGATCTTTTCTTGACGACAACATAACCTGTCGATCTTTTCCAGCATAGGGTCTCCAATCCCTAGTTGATTTTACTTTTAGGCATAGGGTATCCACCCCTAGTCAACATTCACTCTGGGTTCACCATTCCCGGCTTTTCATTGCTTTCAATAATAAAGTAGCATAAATTTCATTACAATAACTCACGGAATTTTCCTAGTGAAAACTGGGGCAGAAAATTTCGTTCGTTTTTTCTTGATTTTGAGAAGATTAAACTTTAGGACAATGGATTCGAGAAGACCAAAAATTAGCAGTTTCGATCCAGAATAAAAAAAAAGAGAGAGAAGGTCGAACCCAAAGCAGAGAAGCAGCGAAGATGCGGACTGTTCGAGACAAGATTGAAGTTACAAGCTATGCATGTCCCGTCTTGATTCGAAAAGCCGAAGAATATTGAACCAACACCTACAACTAACAAGCATCAAGATTCATATCGGAGTTTGTATAAAGAAGCAACCAAGACTCAAGATCAAGTTTCAGAAGGCTAATAGATAGGAATCTTATAACTCGTAGTTGATAGGTTTAGTTTAGTCTTTTTTATTTTGATTTCTGTGTAATAAGGAGCTCAGCAAGCAGTAACAGAAGCAACCGCAGTGAAACCACAGTTACCCAGTAGTCCCAGCTATCAAAACTTCCAGAACTACACTGATCTGATTCCCTTATAGCCAAGGATATGTAGGCAACCTTGAAGCATGGTTCAGTCAAACTTTTCAAAAACGCTTCGCATGGAGTATTGGAACGGGTAAAAGTTGTTCATGACTTCTCACTTCGTCTTTGCCCGAAAACTCTTCATGTTTCCGAGCAAAAAAGGGCAGCTGTGAGCATGTAATTTTTAACCTACTATATACTCCTACAAAAATTCAATAAATTAATTAGTTTTATAATTTTTTGTTGAATTTCAGTATTTCTTGTGAAGTATTGCTGCATTGCATAATCATAATTCGTCCTTTAAAATTTATAAATGATTTCAAGTTGCATAATTAGGTGCATAATCTTAATTATTTTTAGGAGATTACAAAATTTATCCTTCAAATAATTATGATTGTTAATTGATTATTCCACCTTTTTAATTCACTCATTAATTAATTTTTTCTTTTCAATTAGATAGAAACTAGAATTAGAACTAATTAATATATTATAATTGATTAAAATAAATAATGACAAAATGTTGATTACTTGACATAATGCAGATCTAATGTTTGTTTGATTAATTTAATCATTTTTTTCAAAATTGCAAAATTTATTCTTTAAATGATTAGGGGGTATTAAATTAAATGGTGTTACTCTTAATTAACTTATCAATCAATTTATAGTTAGATAAAACTAAGTTAAAATTAGATATTATTTGTTTTTACAATTTAATTTTAAGTAATTAGTTAATTTAATTAAGGAAATGAATTAATTCGGACCTGCGCCAAAATTACCCAGGCCCAAACCCTTCTCTACCCTCAAACACCCCAGCCCAAACCCCGAACCCGGCCAACCCCCAGTCCCTCACCAAACGACCCCGTTTTGAGCAAAACTAATCTCAACCATTGATCTCCCCAGATTTAACGGCTGGGAACTAACCCCTAATTAAATATACATATATCCTAACAAGCCCTACCCCCCTCCAGAACACACCCAAACTCCTCTCTCTCAACAAACCCTAGCCGCCCTCAGAATACTCACCGTCTCCGCCATCTGAAAATCGCCTCACTGACGGTGGAGCACTCCCAAACAACACCAACATCACACCAGGAACTCTACTCCTCCCCCTCAATCACCTCCTAACATCCATTCCTCCACAAACCCTACCAAAATCCCCCAATTTCGAATGTAAGAAATCGGAAACCCTAGAAAAATAAATCTGGATGATTTAGAGTGATTTAATGGCTCATACTTGCGTGAGTCACTTGATTTGGACAAGAGCAAGTGATTCACATAGGTTTGATTGGTTTCAAACCTCGCCGAAGCCTGGCCAAGTCTGGCGGCTCAACCCTTTTCTGGTCAAACCGTTTTTTTCCTAACTGTTATTCCTTAAAACTTCATTTTTTTCTATTTGTTTGAACATAATTCAGAAACTATTTGCTTAGGTTTAGATTTTTTTTTTTACTAATTTAGCTTATTGTTTCATATATTTTCATTTCTTTGTCATTCAATACTGTTTTGAATTGAACTATAGGTATTCGTTGATTTTTGCATGACTCGACTGATTTTAGTTTTTGTTTTTTAGGTTTTCTTTGACTGTTCCATCTTGTAAATAGTTTAGATGTGTTAATTAAATTGATTTCCACCATAGTTTAATCCTGCATGTTTTTAGGTCTATTTAAAACAGTAATTTAGGTTAACCCTAATTTTATTGCGTAATACTGAACTAATTATTCTAGGTTTCACATGCCTATTTTAACATTCCTGATTTAGTTTGCTGCTTTTAACATGTTTGTGTAACCTAACTGGTTGAGACTTTTAGTTTTAGGATTTCATTTTACTACTCTTTACCCTGTGTCTAGCCTATTGTTCTTTCCTCCTAAGTAGATTAACCACTAATCTATGATTGTTAGTCAATTCCTTTTATTAGTCTAATCATACATGATTAAGGTTATAAGAACTAATAACCTAGCTCTCTGGTTTTACTAACTGACTCTGAACTACATGTTTAAATCATAACCTAATTAATTCATTCTAAATTGTTAGTAACTATGGCTAAGTTTCAAATTGAATTCTGATTCTACAATTAGTGGAATGTTAGTAATTATTTTAACTTATGTTTACATCCTTATACACTACTTTGAAGTAGGTAGTTGACTCCTAATCTAGGATAGTCAATTAAACTTGACTAATCACACATGATAAGATCTCTACAATTAATTTGACCTAAAATCCTGAAAAATAATTCACCTAGGAACAAAGGTTAATCTAAAATTCAGCTTCATTAATGGTTAGCTATTAAGTTAATCACTCAATTAGGATAAAATTGGTTAAGATTAATAAGTAACTTAACCTTTAACACTAAAAGGGTAATTACAAGGGTATTGAAGGGTAATGTAAGAACTTCCATTGAAGAATCTAGGGGTGTAACAACCCAAGAAACTTCTAGAATTAGGAAATATCAGAAAATCAGATTTTTAAGGGTAAAGCACTAATTCTAAAAGAGGATAAGGGCTGAAATTAATAGGAATGTTCTAGAAGGAGGTACAGTTGTCCAATAGGATAAGGTTAGAAAGTTGTACCTGTACTATTTCAGCCTAATAGGATAAGGAGTATGCTTTAAAGATGCTACCCTAAAATTCCCTATAAATAGACTAGGTTGTTCAGCAGCCAGGGGGAGAGAACTTTTTACACACTTTTTACAGATTTTCACACATATTTTTACAGATTTTTAGACACTTTTTGATCTTTGAAAAAAAAATACAGATTTACACAATAGACACAATAGAAAGCCTGCATTGAAAATACTCAAATAGCTATAGAAAAATATTTTAAAAATCTGGTCTTCTTCAGCTTTGGTATTCTGAAATACGGATCATAGTTGTTGATTTTATGGATTATTAGAAATTCTGGGTTGAAATCTGGGGTTTTATTGTTGGTTCTTACTCCATTTTCGAGTATTCAAGTTTCTCTTTCCTGGGTTTTGCTACTACTGTTTGTTGTTGTTACTAAGATCACAAGAGCTTATTTTCTGACCTTTATTTGGTCCCTGTTTGCTGTTATTTTTTATTTTAAGGTCTGTAACTTCCACCTTGTATGATATAGAACTTCTGAATGAAAATATGATTAGAATATCAATGTTTTCTATGTACTTTTACTATAATTTCAGCTTCATTGTGTTAATATGCTTACACATGCTAAAATTACATATTTGATTCATTTTGTTTAGATTTAAGTGTTGAATCTGCATGTTAGCTTTATTTTGTATGAGCTTAATGGTTCGATTTCGTACAAAGCATGAGGTTACTGAGAAGTATGAATCTGACTACTAACTAGGTCAGATTCACCTCGAAATTTCAGATATGGTGTTAGTTGCAAAATTGTGATATTGTTTGACATATATAAGTTTTTTTGCTAAATTTATTAGGGTATTATGTTTGGTACAACATCATTAGATGGAAATCTGACCCCTTAATGGTCAGATTTACTCTATAAGAATGCATAAAATATTGGTTTTCGTTTTTTGGTTGTTTAGAAAAACACAATCAGAAGCCGGATGTTCTATCCAAAGTAAAAGGATCTCAATCGAAGCAACAATAGTTCAGGCACCATGATTTTCTCTTCTTATTTTTCTTCATATCTTTTTTTATTTTGGGAACCTGTATTTTTAGTATAACAGAATGTATTCATTTCTGGAATCATTCTAAAGCAAAACTGGATTGTACTATATTATGTATTTTTTTTGTTAAACTTGTATATTGGAAATAGGCCAGACTGATAAATGACCTATTAAGGCCTGAATCTGTCTACATCCCAGGCTCTTGAGCCTAAGGGGTGCAAGGCCCAAAGCCTTAATGCTATACCTCAGGCTTTAAGTGGTTACAACATAATTTATGTTAGAATCTGATTATATGTTCAGTGAACATTCAAAAAGCATCAGTTTCTCCATGTAATTTTGGTATTAAACTGAAGTCCCAGCTATGCTACTAGAATTGCTGCTTTAAATCTATTCTATTTTTTATAGCGTTTTCTTAAGCAATGCATGGATTTCAAACCTAATTGAACATAACCTATCATGGCTGAGCTTTAAAAACTTCTTTCTAAACAAACAAAAAAATTATAACAATCCAATTTGCTACCCAAATATCTCATCCTGATTTTAGAAGTCCTTCCCAAACCGATCAAGCAATTTCAACTCAAGAAAAATCCTTTTTATCTTGAAGCAGTTTTAAGACTGCCATTTACGAAACAAGGAATATTCCTTTTGAGACTCATGAACTTATTCATTCATATGGATGAACATTCCTCGTCTAATTAAATAGGTCAAATGGTAGTGAAACATTACTTGTTTTTAATATGATATTATATCCGCAATTCAAGTTTACCTTATTTATTTCTATATAATTCGAAATGTGTTGGCATGTCTATCTCGTAAACGTTTTTATTTGCTTTATTTTAATTCGAACCGTATATCTCTTTTATCTCAAATATTCAAAGAATAGGATTGGCCTAAGTGTTAATTGATAAATTGGGCTAAACATGGCCATATCCCAAACTCTTGTCTTTTAGGATAGAAAACTTAATCTTAGATGACTTTCATACATATCCTATAGGCTAAAATACCTCTTTTAGACCGAAATCACAAAACTTAGAGAATAATCAACTATTGCTTCAAATAAGCATTCTAACCTTCATGACCAAAGTCATGATTATATAATCTACACTCGGGTGTGGCAACTCATGCCGATGACCACAACTTCAAACAATAACAAAAATCACATGTTGTAAATTGCGGGTGCATTTCATGTGGCGCGTTTACAATGAGTCCAAAAATGACAAGTGCACACCATCGTGACTTATTTTAAGATAAATCCATAAACATTAAAAGCGGCTAAAAAGTAAGAAGGTTAAAAATGTACAATAGGTTCGGAATATGTAAATAATTAGATAATTAGGACAAATATTAATAGTTAAGCAACCATGCTAGAACCACGAAATTTGGGAGTGCCTAACACCTTTTTCCGGGTTAAAAGAATTCCTTACCCGGATTTCTGGTTCGCAGACATTTTAAACAGAGTCAAAATTTCCTCGGTTTGGGATTTCAATAAATAAATGGTGTCCCGGAACACGGTAAAAAATCCGGGTGGCGACTCTGAATTTAAGTAAACAAATATCAAATTCGAATAATGTCACTTAAAGTGAAAAAAATCCCTTAACCCCCCTTACCGAGGGAAAAAGGAGGTGTGACAATAAGTACAAGAACAATAGATTATTATATACATAAAGACTACGCGAAATGGCAAACAATACGGTAATTGCAATAAGAAAGAAAAACAACAATTATCAGCGGAATACCATAATAATGACATAGAAGAATGAACGGAAACACAACCTAAATCCGAATATCACAGATAAAGAAAGGACAAGTAATAACTCCACAACAACGACTGCTTTCACATCATATTTTAGTTAATAAACTCCACGAGGCATCGAACCTCATGCTAATCACAACTCACGGGTCTCAATACCTGAACCCTAACACTTGGCATCCTGTGCACTCATTACATCTCGTAACCGCACTGACGATTCACGTGCCAAATAGAGCCATTCTCACATAGGAGGCAAGTAAACACGGGTGTGCATCTATACTCAACAATATCAAGAAAAAACCTCTTAACCGATAAGGGTGCTTAACTACGTGTATGCTTGTGCAAGTGCCCTAACATAGTTAATACAAGCTGGTAAGCATAAGAAAAGAATAAGACAACATGTAGAATGTCTTCTCAAAACTTTCACAAGATAAAGCTCACAGAGGTAAGTGTACCACTGCAACAATATCAACAACAAGAATACCCCAGGCCATCACAAATCATCACAAATCAATCCCTGACATAGCCCACCATGTCTCGCCACGTGTGAAATAATAAAGTATATTCCCGCCTTGTCTCTCCACACATGCATAAAAATATTACCACCTTGTCTCGCCATATGTGCAACCCACACACACACACACATACACACACACAC
>MDKI01063069.1:0-25019 GCA_005239505.1 Nicotiana paniculata | reverse complement strand
GAAGGAGGAAGTGAAAAATGGGAAGAATCCCGTAATGGGTCTGTTTTGGACTTTTAAAATGACCGGAGGAAATTTACTCTCCGTTTTGCGGAACATGAGGTGCGATCGCATAGAGGTATGTTTGCTTAAGCTCTGCGATCGCAGAGGTCCTTGTGCGATCGCACTGGGCAAATTCTACCCAGACCCAGCCCCAGACCCTACGCTAACCTCTCTGCATTCGCAGCACCCCATCTGCGTTCGCACAGCATTAACCCTAGACCTTCCACGATCGCGCCCGTTGAGGTGCGTTCGCACTGAACAACTAACCCCTAGCCCCCTTCCTACCTATTACACTATGCGATCGCGGAGAAGCAAATGTGATCGCATAGTGCATCAGACCCCATCACACGCTAAGGCTATGCGATCGCAGGGAAGAATACGCGATCTCACTGATGAAGGCATCAGACACCATAAAACTTAAGGAACACCAGATTTTTCACTACTTAGGCACTCTGTTACCTATCCGAAACTCACCCGAGCCCTTAGGGCTCAAAACCAAAAATACACACGACTCCCAAATCATCCTACGGACTTATTCATGCATTTAAATCACCAAAATATCATCAAAACAAGGAATTACACTCCAAAACTCATAGAATTTTCTTAAAACTTCATAAGGCTTAATTATTCTGATTTTGATCTGAAACACGTCATTTTAAGTCCGTTTTACACCAAATTTCACAGATAACTCACATAACATATATTAAACTTGTTCCGGGCTCCGGAACCATAATACGGGCCCGGTAACCCAGATTTCACATCAAAGTTCATATTTTTAGAAAACAATTTTGATTAAAAATTCATTTCTAGGGCTTGGGACCTCGGAATTCGATTCCGAGCATACGCCCAGGTACCATATTTCCCTACGGACCCTCCAAGACCGTCAAATCACGGGTCTGGGTCCGGGTTCGGGTCCGTTTACCAAAAATATTGACCAAAGTCAACTTTATTCCATTAATTATCATAAATTCAACAGTTCAACTCATTTCCACATAAAAACTTCCCGGCTACGCGCTCGAGATGTGCGCGCACATCGAGGTGAGATTAACGGAGGCTTTCGGGACCTCAGAACACAGTTTCTGCTAAATTACACAAGATGACCTTTTGGGTCATCACAGGAAATAAGCCTCCTGAAGAAGCATATCATTTCGACACTCTGTTGTGGATAAATATAGCTCATGCAGAAGATTATCTATAGCTGGTACAATAACAGCTTACAAGAGACTTACACAACAGCTTGCAGTAGCAGATTACACAACAGCTTGCAGTAGCAGCTTCCTTTCTTCTATAAGTAGAAGAAATTTCAGTTCATTATATACATGAGTTTGAAACTGAATAATATATCAATCTCTCTCGTCTCTACACCTGTCTTCGATTTATTTACTTCACATTCTTTGTTTTGTAAGATATCAACATTTATAGTCCTTGTTTTGCATATCACTGAAATTTACTGAAATTTTTTTCTCATATCAATATTGTAAGGAAAAAAATTCTTAATTTACGAGCTGCATCCAACACCAAACTGGTACTTCTTAAACAAATTCAAATCAAGAACCTCTCATGACAGTTTGGAGAAGAACCATGGTCCATGTGCTATTCGATTATTTATTTTGATTAAGAAGGCAATTAATACATGAATAATTATAGCAATAGTTGGGACCCTAAACTTATTCCAAATGATGGAAAACACAATCCAGATTCTTCGTCATAAAGTTTAAACATTAAGCAAATATTGATTAAGTAATCCTTAGATAACCTATTACATTTAGTGTGGGTGAAAATTAATGGGGCCGTGTAGTGCAGTTGATAAAAGTTGGGAAAATGACCCTATATATTTCAAAATAATAGCCGAAAAAATATTATTTTTTTTGTATATATACATTATGTATGTTATATACAAAAATTATACAAATTTTGTATATTTTTTCGGCTACCAAATGTAAATAGTTTCTGACCTAGGCTAAAAATTATGATACACCATAAAAGTTTAAGACCTTCAAAAGACCCCAATTTTTTTTTTTTGCCATAAAGTCCCACCTTAAGAGGAGGGAGGTGAGATAAAGCGCTCCCTAACAAAGACAATTTCATATTCAAAATTTATAATTAGAAATGAAGGAGCATTTATCACTCCATCGGAACTTCTATCGGTAAGGAACCCCAAGTTTAGTATAATTTCTTTTCCAAGTAAGGTGAAGGGCTCAACAATCTTGAAATGTTATAATAGCTCAAAGAAGGATAACTAAGAATGATGCTTCACCTATCCAATTTTGCTCTTTGATTATCATGTTTTGGTTTTTTTGGTCCACGTGTCCCCCCCCCCCCCCACACACACACACACACCAAAAAGAAACATGAAATATGAAGAATACTGAAGAAAAAAGAGGGGTAATTTACCCATATGTGGGTTGTGACGTGGATATATATATCTTGTTGTCGAAGTGGCAGTTTTTATTTGACAATTTTATCGTGTGGCAGCTTAGAAAGTAATTTCCGGTTACGGGTAAAGAATTTTGAGAAAATTTTGACTTTTTCTTCTTTTTTTTTCCTAATAAAATAAAATTTATATAGGAATAATTATTTTTTTTACAAAATTATTTGTATGACTTTATCACAATGTGCCTTTAGTTGGATGTGAAACTAACGCAAAAAAATAAAAAGATAGTCCATTATTTTTTCCTACTAGTCTCGAGGGACGTCCGATGCGCGTGTATCCTATCTCAACGAATAAGATTTATTTAATAATTATATATATTATAAATAAAATTTTAAGTTATTGAAGATGATTATAAATGTTGATAGTGTATAACTAACTCAATAAAGAAAGAAATTATAACTAACTCAATAAAGAAAGAAATCCCTTCATAGAAGTTCTCAATTATCAATCAACACTTTAACTAAAATAAATTAGCTTTATAATTTTATTACTTCAATTTCACAAGTTCTCTCACTTCCTTTTCAGTTTCAGCTAGAACATGTAACAACTTGAAAATCTAAATATCGTTGAAGGATAGAACTTAAAACATATAACCACGCTAAGTATTAATTAATGATTTTCAAATCAACATAAAAACCAAAATGCAATAAAAACCCAAAAATACATTCAAAAGTGACACTAAAGCAAGTTAGTGAGAGAATTTACAATTGAAAGATGAGTCATCCATGATATATTTACTTCAAAGAATGGCTTAGAATTAGAATTGAAAGTATATATTTGGTTTTGAAGCATTATTATTCAAGTGAAATTAATATTTAAATTATTCTAATACTGGCTAACTCTATGATACTAAATATTTAAAAAATAACTAATTTTATTTAATGTGAAATTTAAAAAATCGATCAACATTTCTTGTTCGAATACATGTATTTATCTTAAATTTAAAGGGCACATCCTTTGGAATATCACATGAAAATTATAATCATATAATACATCTAAAATGATTGAATATTTGTTGTATGTTTTTTCATGATTCTTTAGAGTCTTCAAATTAACATTTTTTTTTTTTAAAAAATGGATCTTTGATTTGAAATAAAGAGATTGGTCATATAGTTCCGAAAAAAATGTATGATTAAGTGACAATGAAAAATCTGAAAATGACTAATACCGAATGAATACTTTATAATAAATAACTTAATATAAAAAAATTATAGAGAGCCAATTGTAGGAATTGATGAAAAACGAAAAAGAAATTAATGTCAGCTTAGTTTGAATACATTTTGTTTTCTATTAAATCGTGTTTGTTTTTTCAAGTTTGGAATTTAAATAATTTAACTCTTAACACTTTTCCGTAAGATTGGGTCAATTGAAACAGTTCACTCGTTTTTGAATTTCTTTCATCATCTTGTAGCTTGTAGTCTTTCGTTCCCGCTACTTATTCTTAGCGGTAGTGTTTACCTAATATCTTTTACTTATAGTGGCGTTAGTGAACAATGTGAGAGTAAGGTCATGTCCTCGGGTGGGGCTGGGGGTAGGGTTCAGGGATGGGTAGGGAGTAAGAAAGCCTCTAGGCTGAGAGTTGGGTCTTGGAATATTGGAACGTTGACAGGGAAGTCTATAGAGTTAGGTAAGATTCTTCAGAGGAAGATCAATATAGCGTGTGTTCAGGAGACTAGATGGAAGGGTACTAGAGCACGAGATGTAGACGGGTTTAAACTATGGTACTCAGGAAGCGCTGGGGGTAAGAATGGGGTAGGTATTTTAGTTGACAGGGACTTCAGGGAGCTCGTGGTCGAGGTTAGGAGGGTAAATGATAAGTTGGTGAATATTAAGTTGGTAGTTGGTGGGTTTACTATAAACGTGATTAGTGCATACGTCTCTCGGGTAGGTTTGGACCAAGAGGTCAAGAAGCAATTCTGGGAAGATTTGGACGAGATGGTGCGTAGTGTCCCGCACACAGAGAAGTTGTTCATTGGTGGAGATTTCAATGGCCATACTGGGGCTAGTGCTAGGGGTTATGATGATGTGCATGGCGGGTTCAATTTCGGGATAGGAATGAGGGAGGTAATTCACTGTTGGATTTTGCTAGAGCTTTTGATTTGGTTATAGCTAACTCGAGTTTTCCGAAGAGGGAAAAGCACCTGGTCACTTCACGGAATTCAATGGACAAGACTCAGATTGATTATCTTCTCTGCAGGAAATGCAATAAAGGTTTGTGCGCTGACTGCAAGGTCATCCCAAGTGAGCACCTCATGACCCTACATAGGCTCCTAATTATGGACCTGGAGATCAAGAGGAGTAGGAGGAAGAGGGCGGGGTGCAGGCAACCTAAGATCAAGTGGGGTAACTTGACCAAGGACAAAGCTCAGGAGTTAGGGGAGAAGTTGTTGGCTATGAGGGCCTGAATGAGTAGGGGACGCGTCTAGTATGTGGTTCACGACTGCGAATTGCATTAGGGTAGCTGCTAGAGAGGTCTTAGGGGTCACGAAGGGCTCTCCTGGGGGTCATAAAGGGGATTGATGGTGGAATGGAGAGGTTCAAGGCAAAGTGAAAGTTAAGAAAGCTTCTTATTTGCAACTAGTGGAGAGTACAAACGAGGAAGAAAAAAGGACTTATCGGGAGTGTTACAGAAAGGCAAAGAAAGAGGCGAAGTTAGCAGTTACGACGGCTAAGAACGCGGCGTTTACTCATTTGTACGAGGATCTCGGGGGCAAAGATGGGGACAAAAAGTTGTACCGGTTGGCTCAGGTGAGGGAGAGGAAAGCCCGCGACTTAGACCAAGTCAAGTGCATCAAGAACGAGGATGGCAAAGTGTTGATGGACGAGGCACTTATTAGGAGAAGATGGCAGACATACTTCCATAAATTTTTGTACGAGGAGGGGGTAGACGCATTGTCCTGGGTGAGTTGGAGCACTCCGAGAGTCGGCGGGATTTTGGGTACTGTAGGCGGATTACGGTAGAGGAGGTGGAAGTGGCGATGCATAAGATGTGCAGGGGCAGAGCGACGAGGCCAGACGAAACCCCGGTGGAATTCTGGAAGAGCGCGGGGCGAGAAGGTTTAGAGTGACTCACTAGGTTATTTAATGTTATATTTAAGACGAAGAAGATGCCCGAAGAATGGAGGTGAAGTACGATGGTTCTGCTTTACAAGAACAAGGGTGATATCCAAAATTGCAACAATTATAGGGGTATCAAGTTGTTGAGTCACACTATAAAGGTTTGGGAGAGGTTGGTGGAGGCCAGGGTGAGGAGGTGCGTGTCTATTTCCGAGAATCAGTTTAGATTCATGTCGGGGCGTTCGACTACGGAAGCGATTCATCTGGTAAGGAGATTAATGGAGTAGTACATAGAGAGGAAGAAGGATTTTCATATTGTGTTTATTGACCTTGAGAAAGCAGATAAAGTCCCGAGGGAGGTCCTGTGGAGGTGCTTGGAGGTTAGAAATGTTCCGGTAGCGTACATTAGGGTGATTAAGGATATGTATGATGATGCTAAGACTCGGGTGAGGACTATGATGGTGACTCGGAGCATTTCCCTGTGATGATGGGATTGCACCAGGGATCGGCTCTTAGCCCATTTTTATTTGCCTTGGCAATGGATGTACTGTCGCGACACATCCAAGGAGAGGTGCCTTGGTGATATTATTTGTCGATGATATAGTGTTGATTGACGAGACGCGAAACGGAGTTAACGCGAGATTGGAGGTTTGGAGACAGACCTTGGAGTCTAAAGGTTTCAAACTGAGTAGAACCAAGATAGAGTACTTGGAGTGCAAATTCAGTGACGAGACCCATGATACAGACGTAGACGTTAAGCTTGATGCTCAAGTTATCCCCAAGAGAGCGAGTTTTAAGTATCTCGGGTCTATTATCCACGGTAACGGGGAGATTGACAAAGATGCCGCACATCGCATCAGAGCGGGATGGATGAAGTGGAGGCTCGCTTCCGGTGTTTTATGTGATAAGAATGTGTCGCCAATACTTAAGGGTAAGTTTTATAGAGTGGTGGTTCGACATGCTATGTTGTATGAGGCTGAGTGTTAGCCAGTCAAAAACTCCCACGTGCAGAAGATGAAAGTAGCAGATATGAGGATGTTGAGATGGATGTGTGGGTGTACCAGGAGAGATAGGATTAACAATGAAGCTATTCGAGACAGAGTGGGAGTAGCCTCCGTGGAGGACAAGATGCGGGAGTCGAGGCTGAGATAGTTCGGACATGTTAAGAGAAGAAGCATTGATGTTCCTGTCAGGAGGTGTGAGAGGTTGTCCATGAAGAGTTTGTGTGATGACCCAAGGGGTCATTTTATGAATTAAGACTCCGTTCTAGGCTTATTAACCATAAAAAATTAATTTTAACTACCTCGATTTGTGTGCGCAGTCCGGACGTAAAACCGGAAAGCTTTTATGTGAAAATATAAGAAATACTAATTTTTAGAATTTAAATTTTGGTCTAGTTGACTTGAGTCAACATTTTGGGTAAACAGGACCCGAATTTGTGTTCCGACGATCCCGGGAGGTCCACAGTAAAATATGGGACTTGGGCGTATGCCCGGAATTGAATTCCAAGGTCCCAAGCCTTAGAAATCAATTTTTGAAAAAAGTTATTTTGCTGAATTATTAATGAAATAAAGAAAAGAATTAATGTTTGAAACTATGGGTACGGTACAGATTCATTATAGTATTTAAATTCTATCTGTGAAATTTGGTGAGAAATGGAGTTTATTTGACGTGATTCGAAGGTCTGGTTGAGAAATAGTGAACTTTAAGTGTTCTTGAAAAAATTGATGAGTTTTGAGGTTTAATTCGTAGTTTTACATGTTATTTTTATGATTTGATCGTACGAGCAAGTCTGTATGATATTTTTATACTTGCGTGCATGTTTGGTTTGGAGCCTCGAGGGCTCGGGTGAGCTTCGGATAGGCCAAGGGATGTTTTACACTTAAAAAAGTTGATGGTTTTTGCTGTTACTGGTGCTCAGCTATTTTATTCATTGCGTTCGCGTGGAGTCACTCGCGAACGCGTAGAGTAATTTAGTTGGGGGGTCGTCTTTGTACTATGTGAATGCACCCTCCCCTCCGCGAACCTGAAGTGTAACTAGGCCTGGGGGAGTGGAACCCAATTACTCTATGCGAACGCGGCCTAGCGACCACGAACACGAGGGCCTGAGGAGCTAAAGCTCCGCGCACAGGAACTCTTCAACGCGAACGCGTAGGCCACTGGGCCAGGACACTATGCGAACGCGGGCAAGCCCACTCGAACGCGATGAAGGCCTGCCCAGCTATATTAAAACAGTGTTAAAACGGACAGAACTCTTCTTCTTCCTATTTTTCGAACTACCAAGCCCTAAGGACGATCTTCTTCACCAAAGTTCATCCCCAAAGTGTTGGTAATCAATTCTAAACTCTACTCTTTCAATTACCCAATATTTTTTATCACTTTTAAATTAAAAATCAAGGATTTTCATGGTAAAAATTGAGGATTTGGGTAGAATTACGGAATTTTGTAAAAATCGAATCTTTACCTCGAATTGAGGTTGAATTTCAAAACTAATCGCATATTCGGGCTCGGGGGTGAATGGGTAAATGTAATCCGAACCCCGAGTTTGGACCAAGCGGGCCCGGGGTCGGGTTTTAACTTTTTTTAGAAAACTTAAAATAATAATTTTTCAGCAAAGTTAGTTCATTTAGCATTAATTAATGATATTAAGTTAACTATGGTTAAATTCGAGTATATTGGAGGTGAATTCAAAAGGAAAAGCTATAATTGAGCAGTGAGTGGCCAGCGAATTTGAGGTAAGTGCTTGGTTTAACCTTGACTTGAATGAGTAGGAATCCCCAACTTAATTGCTATGTGAATTTACATGTGTGTGGTGTATAGGTGAGGTGACGAGTATCTATGCACCACCAAATTAGTTGTTAAACATTATCCCTTCCTTGTTTCCAATTTATTTGATTCATGGCTTAATTGTTTTATGCCCATGGATGTTTCTATGACTACTTGGCTTTGGTTAACTTGTTGATAAGTCTTGGTTCAATTATATTTGGAAAGTGTTGGTTGTTCCCTTGGTTTCATTGTGGTACATAAAGGTTGAGCGGGTTGACATTGTTTTACGAAATATGTATATTCCTATTGGTTTCATTTTGAGATGATATTGATGAAGTTTATGAGAAAATATAATTTTTTTGTTTATATTGGTTGAGACAAAAATGTTGTGAAAGGCTTGGCCTGAATTGTGAGAGTTTTCATAAATAAACTGATATTATATGTCTGGTGGGAGCGGGTTGCACGCCGCAACAAGGAATAATAAGGGTGGACAGGTGGGATCGGGTTGCACGCCACAACAGGAGCAATAAGGGTGATATATATATAGGGAGGAGCAATCAGGATGGACAAGTGAGAGCGGGTTTCACGCTGCAACAAGGAGCAATAAGGGAAGACACTTATATTTTACTTATTTTTCAAAGAAAACAAAGATTTGAGAACTTACTGGTTTACTTCACTATTTTTCATATTTTGCACTACTTTTATTTTTAAGTTAAAGTTTGGAAATTTAGAAATTTACGTGACAATTGGTTATAGCTGAGACCTGGAAAAGGTGACCGAGTTATTTTAAATTGTTGCTACGGTTATTGTTTGTTATTATTTTAGAATTTCCTTTTGCTTATTTTATATTGTTCACAGGTTATATTGTAAATGCCCCGCCGTAGCCTCGTCACTACTTCATCGAGGTTAGGCTCGGCACTTACTCAGTACATGAGGTCGATTGTACTGATACTACACTCTGCACTCTTTTGTGCAGATCCAGGTACCGGACAGCCTTAGGAGATTTTTAGTAGCCCGCATTCCATCATTCGGAGACACGAGGTAGATCTGCCGGCGTCTGCAGATTCCTGGAGTATTCTCTTAGTTCTTTAGATATTGTTTTTGTTATATTCGAAATAGGTACATTATTTCTTTCAACCTATTATTTGTAGTATTCTTAGTAGTTCGTGAATTGTGACACCAGACCCTGGGGTAGTCTTAGAGTTATATATATTTAGTTCGTGGCTCGGTTTATTTACTTATTTATACTTTTATTTTTGGAAATGTTATTAGCCGTAAATCATTAGATTTAATTTACTCTAAATTTATTTTATTGGGTGAAAAAAAATAATCAAAGGAAAATAGCTAATCGAATTTTAACATTGGTTTGCCTAGCAAGTGTGGTGTTAGGCGTCATCACGACCCCTAAGGTTGGGAATTCGGGTCGTGACAGTTTGAGAAGAGGTCGAGGTAGGCCTAAGAAGTACTGGGGAGAGATAATTAGACAGGACATGGCGCTGCTTCAGCTCACTGAGGACATGACCCTTTATAGGAGGGTGTGGAGATCGAGGATTAAGGTAGAAGGTTAGTGGGCAGTTTTTAGTTGTTCACCGATAGTCTTAGTAGCATGCATGTCCCTTCATATTCTTAGACTTTTATTACATTATGTGGTTTTGTTCGCCTCAGGTATTGTATTCCTTGTTGCTATTATTTGGTACTACTTATCTCTTATCTCTCCTTTTTTTCTTTTTTCTTCCTTCTTTCTTCCTTCCTCTAGTTAATGGTTCCGATTTTCAGAAATTTGAATTTTGGATTTTGCGACTGAAAATCCACATAGGTTTAGCAAAGTACTCTTAGGATTTCCTGCATTAGCTCAAATAAGAAAATAATTTAATATGTAATATTTTAATTGACTTTAAAGTCCTAAATATTAGGAAAATAACCAAATAACTAATTTATCCAATATAAATTATATATTAAAAAGTTAAAAAAAGCGAACGACATTTCGCTAAGGGTCTTCGTGCTTTTAATATAATACAGATGGAGATTATTTTCTTTCGATTCGTAATGAATTACACTGGTATGATAAGTGATTAAAAGTATTATATATAAAATGGAGGACATCTTCAAATCAACATTTAGGGCTTGTTTGATAGGATGCATGAGAGAAAATAATTATGTATTATATTAGCTTTTGGTATTATTAATCTCTTGTTTGGTACATTTTTTTAATATATGTATTAGTTTTAGTTATACAATATATTTGGTATTATCCTATGTATAACTAATACATAGCGAACCATGGTATTAGCAATCTATTAATGCATGTATTAGCATGGCTAAAGACAAATTATCCTTAAAGTTCATTAAATCTAAAGAATACGGAGGGCATTTATAAACAACTAATTTTCTGAAAAGTTATGCAATGCATTTAATTTTTATACACCGCATCAAACAGTGAATAATGATCTCTGCATAATTAATGCTTGCATTACTAACTCATGTATTGTTAATTCCTACATTACTAATACACCTTAGTCAACACTATTCTTATACGCTCTACCAAACGACCCCTGGTCATGAAGATTCAAAGTGAAAACAGATGTCATTAAACAACTAAATGAGGAAAGGGGGGGTAAAATACACATGTATGATAGAAAGAGCAGAAGCGTGACATTCCCCTTTTAGAAAGCAATTTTGGTCTCCTTTGATGAAGTCAAGACTTGACTAGCAGATTGTTTGTTTTTTGTGTTTTTAGCAGAGCCAATCGTAGAGAAATGAAAATGAACCATAGTCATCTTCACATACATAATAGGCTTTTTAATCCAATTATGTATTAGCCTTTTGTTGAGGCCAAATAATGTAAACTTTTGCCTATTCTTAAGCTTTTTGGTAGTACTAGTTGTAGTTTTAGTGAATACTTCATTCGCACCCTGAATGAACAGTTTAACATTTGTCTATTGGTACTACTTTCCATCAACAATCAGTAAGAGCACTTATGATAGAATGCACAAAGCTGAGACATATTATCATCCATAACATCGCAGGAATGATTTCAATCGACAGCAGAAAGTTGAATCTCCATTTATAACCATCTTTACATCTTAAAGCAAACATATAGGGGTCAAGCTGAAAAACTCTATTTCACGTGAACAATTTACACAACCGCAGATTTCACTACAAAAATCAACTATGCCAATTCTGCTACATCTCGTGTATGTGCAACTTTTAATACAGCAGGCCAGTGGTCTCAAAAGGATTGACAGGTAATGCACCCAACTGTCAAGTCTGCTATATCAGGCCAGTGCTCCCAAAAGGATTGGTTGTTTGTGGATGAGCAACATTATTAGCAGGAAATGCGCTGAACCCTGCATCGCCAAAAGGATTGTGGGGATTCATCATTGGATTTTGGTGCTGTGTATAGGCAGGTTGGAATGGTCCAAAAGGATTCATTTGATGCTGAGGCGCCATAGCCATTTGCACAGATGGAGGGGGAGGCATAGTACTAGACATGGCAAATGGATCAGCAACTTCGAATGGATTAGGGGCTGGTTGTCCATATACTGGTTGTTGAGATGCTCTATATGCTCCTTCATCATACAAACTATTGAGCGTGAGGGAGTCCAATCCACCAGCCTGTTAGAATGTTTTAGAAAAACAAATGTTAAGGAAGATGCTTACTTGATTTCACAAAGTAGACAACTCAAATGTTTTAGAAACTCAAGCATGCGAGCATCACTTATGGACAACATATTATTAATATAGATTTGAGTGTCAACTCCAAGACTCCGTGCATGGCAAGGTTAATAACTTCAATGTTTTTACATGTTTTTCCTCAGATGCATCTGCAAAAGCACATGCAAAGAGAAGCCACCTAAAAACTTATCTTTTAAAATAGGGATTCAGAGGGCTTACCAATTGTCTCTCCTGAGCTGCAGATAAGTCGCTGCTAGGAGTAGTGACCAGGGCAAGTTCCCATCCAGTAGGATCAAAATCTTTTGGCTGAGCAGGGTTTGAGTCAAACGGTGTTGTCCCTGCAAGTATTAATAGTTCATTCAAATAAACCAACACTGCGATTTGCCAAGCACCACTACCTACGAAGAGAAGAGTTCTACATATTAGTGATGAAATAAAATAATTACCAGATGGTACTATTGCCAAAGCCAAAGCATTGCTTTCCTCGATCGCTGATGCATAACCAGTAGGTGTATTTAGCCCCTGAAACAACCAAAAATACTAGTAATGAAAGGCTGAAAAAAGAAATCCAAAAAGAGCATCTCTCAAGGTCCAGATAAACAACAACAAATTCAATAAGATTAGCTGGCTTCACCAGTAAATCATCAGTTTCCAGGCTGCTTGGAGGCGGCTGCACTGGCGGGGCAGGAGCCTCAGTGGTTGAAACAACAGTATCATCTGAAGGTGTAGGTTTGATTTCGTTAGCTGATTCTTCAGCATCTTCAGAAGCTGAAGGTTCATCCTCTTGTTTATAGGTCAGCATAAGCCTCTCGGGATATTCCTAATAATAGTTAATTATGTTAGTCTTCTATCATGATATCGGACCTGTGTATTGCTACCTTATACATATATAAAGGAAAATATAAATCAGACTACAGAAAGGAACAACAAGCTGGCATTAATTTGTTTGGAGTAAATGCGTATAAGATAACCGTATTACCAGAGTTTCTATTGGGACAGAGACTATGCGGGGCGCTTCTTTTATATACTCTTCCATGGTCACAAGGAACGACTGAGGAGGCTGAAAACCAGAATAGTGTGTCAAGCTGATGGCCCACAAAATTTGAACCCAAATGAATCAATACATAAGCTAAGTAGTATGATCACCTCTCTCAACACAGGAAATTGAAAGTTCCTGGCAAGTTCCAATCCTTTGCAAACCTCGTAAAAGTCGGAGAGGCTCATGGCCTAAAACATGATAATAAACTTACAGATAGTACCATAAACCCAGGGAGACGTCCGCATGGTGACAGACAAGTAGTAAGAAACAAAACTGTAGAGTACAAGAATTCTATCAAGTTCGTCAGTGTGTTCACCTGCTGGCCAGCTCTTTTGTAGATATCAAGGGCCTTAATTGCTTCATGTCTTGGCATGTCAAAAAACTGAATTAAAATCAGCAGAAAAATAATGTCACAAGATGAAACAGATATGACAGTAATAACGAGCAATATTTTGATGAGGTCATGTTGCAGAAAACGCTAACATCAAATGCACCTTGTCAATAAGATTAATTATTCCATCATTTATAGCACAATAGATTTTGAAGCTCTCCTTGAGGACCTGAAATGGAAAATGAGTAAATCTTTACACCACCATCTGTTCAATTGTGAAGTCTATAAGTTGATATGAGGCCGTCAGCTGCACAAAGGCGTAGTGAGCAGAAGAATTACATTTATACTTCCACCATTTCAATAAAATAAGAAAGCACTGGAAAAGGTTGGACAACCAACATGTACTCTTGCGGCTAAACACATGACTAGTTTCCACCTTTCCTGAATGGACTCAAGACAAACTGGAATATAGTTTTACTCGTGAAGGCGCCTCTACTTAATTGGGAAATAATGATGAACATTAATTTGCAACAGAGGATTCTTTGCAATCTCAGGCAAGTCAAGATTTCACATTACATCACATCCTCACAAATGGTCCAAGTACATCAAGTTTTCCTAGAATATTTCCCCCCTATCTAGAACTTCCCTCACCAGAACCAGAATTAGGAAGGTTTAACATTCCTTGCGTGCATAAGAATAAGCAATTCTTTGTTAAGAACAAGCATTTTCCAATGCATCCCCTTAGTTTCGGGAAAGACATGGGCTAGAATCCGTGTGACATAAGTTAATTTATAACCATTTTTACAACAGTGGGGTATGGTCAGCTTGTGTGCCTCTGCCTCAACTATCCCACAGGGTATCTTCTGCCTCCGGCAAGCATAGTTACCGAGTATGATGTCCCAAGGCTTAGGCAGAGAAGAAATCACTTAGTGTTTTTAAATTTCTGCTGGAATTTGAATCCTGGTCTCCCACAGTTTTCACCGACTTCATTGACTGCTAGGCCACACTTTTGGTGTTTAATTAATATATATCAATCAACTTCATTTTGACAAGCATAAATATCAACTTAAGACAGGCAGCCAAAATAAATAAGCATACCAGGGCAAGGGCGTATTGTATCACGTAATTTCCAACTGCTGCTCCCTCAGGCTGCAATGTCAGTAAGATTTTTAAATTTATGCCCCAAATAGATAAAATACAGAACTCTCAGAAATCCGACTAGGAATGTCATCCAAAAGACAAAGGGATTGCAACAAAAAACAGAATTTATCAAGCTCCAAAATATACCCGACATCCAATAAGACGATACAACAACTGCTGCAAAGCAGGCAACTGCTCCAAAAGTTCCTCACTGGGCAACTCCCTTGTTTTGCTGTATCCCTGCTCAAAAAGTAAATGAAATTGGAAATTACATTATACTGACTAAAGAAGCAACAGATCCGCCCAACTTAGAGAAAGTGTCTAAGCAGCCGGTAGAAGAGCAGTATCCGTGTTCCAGTAGAACAGTTTATTTTGGTTAGTTAGCATGCTTGTGACAGAAATTGAAAATGACACTGCGGCGTGCTGCTAGCCTGCCAAATGTTAATCACTCATTAAGTCATACTTCCTAAATATAACTAGTACGGAGAAATTTGCAATACACATGATAGTCCAATACTAATATAGAAGATATTTTAAATGTATACAAAGACCAAAGCCCTAATCTATTTCTCCTAATGTGTGAGAAAATAAATTAAGTCTGGCTCTTCAAACGTCCTCTTTTAGGTGTTGTACCAAATAAACCAATTTCTGCCGGATTTTCTTGCAAGTACGAGAAGCTTTCTTTTCTATTAGCACGGAAGGATGTTGTTATGAACGCACTAATAAGTTATAAATCATCCATAGTTCCATACTGTAGAACAATCTTCTTTTCCAATTCTGGATATAATGATATTGTATCAAATTCACCGTAAGGCTTCTGTAAAAAGCCTCAATTATCACACTAATTATATTAGGACAGAAAATAATTGACACATTATTGTTTTTCTTTTTGCATTGCACATTAAGGAACTTCAATACGGGGTTATTGTACTTCTATATTATAGTTACCAAGTTACTCATTTTTTTATAGGTTTATATTTACAAGTTACTCTAAGTCTGCTCTCACTTTGATTTCACCAGAGCAAATTTGCTTCAAATACAAACTTTGATGTATTTTATATGCTTAATCTACTTACCAGAAAAATATATGTTTAATCTACTAAATGCCCACACATAAATTGTTGTCTGGACTATCATGATACCCTTCTTTCTTCTTTTTTTTCTCTTCAATTTGTTGGGTGAATGTCAGGTCCCTTGACCTTCATTTGACTTATGTCATGTCAACACAACATAGAGAAGCAGTAACTCAGGAATAAAAACTACCAGCTTTTCCAACGCCTTGTAAACCTTTTTCTAGTTAATATTTTCACAAGAATCATATGTGTGCAGGAAAAGTAAGAAAAAAAGGAGGTTCCACTCTACTGTTAATCATCTTTAAATAGTAACTAATGATATGCAAGCTATCTGAAAGAAACTGTGGATCTGGTATTGGCTATGTTGCTCGGACTCTTCAAAATCCCTGCCACACGGTTCAACACGATTTGGGTGCGGGTGTGGAATCCACACTGGATTGGTCAACTTATGTTGGCTGCTTCGACTACATCCTTTTTTCGAGTGGATAAAGCAAGTAAATTTTATTAAAGTACCACAGAGGTACTGCAAAAAAAAGAAATTACAGAGTGACAGAAGTTTCTCGGGGACATCTCATACAATCATCGCCAAAAAGTCTATGAAATCTAACACAACTGATAGTTTTCCTACTGCACTTTCCTAACACAATTAGATTAAATTGTCTATGCATTTATCTTTAACAGCTGCAATCTGCTTCTATGACCAAAAAGTGTAGATTGATTGGATATTTGGTTTCATTTTTGGTTTTGGTATAGATTGATTGGATATTTGATTTAATTTTTTGGTTTTATGTCATATAACTCTATATTAATCGAAATGTATACTTATAGATGTAGTAATATACATTTACGGGCCGTATCCCAGCACCCGTATCCGCACTTGGATTCATACCCACGAATCCTAAAATTTATGTGATGAAGAATAGGGTCTCTAGAACCGCACCCATATCGAGTACCTGCACCCGAGGCGGAACAGCATATAGAGTATTGGGCATGTTAACACTTAACAGAATCTCAATTTAGTGCAAGAAAGAAGGGAAAGAAAATAGCCGATGGACAGAGAAAGCCCCTTCTCCACAATGTTTCAGACACTGAAGTGCCACCCAATGGTGTGGACCACATGATTTATTCATGGAAAGAAACATAAAATGAAAAATGACTTTGGTTCTGGTAGGCTAAAATCATTCAATTTTCTTCACAAAAGAAGAAGACTAATATTTGAAGTATGCAGAATAGTAAGCAGGCATTTTAACAGTATTATGCTAACCTTTTCTTGCCCTTGGGCAGGTTTAGGAAGGCGCTCCCCTTCAATATCATACTTCATAACCCTAAAGCATTCAAGCCGTTCTTCCAGAAAGAGTGCATATGTTCGTACCCACGCTGAGCAGTCCCAAGCTGGAGGGACGGAAAAAAAGAATAATTCTGGTTGAACTTGACGGAATCTAAAGGTAAACAGAAGCTCAGAAGAACAACTTAGGTAATTTTACCAACCAATTGGGCTTGAATCATCCTTGAAATTGGACATTTGGAGAATGCGTCCTCTCTGATGGAAATTCAGTAGTTCCTCTCTAAATGTTGGATCACCTTCCCTTAATGTTCTGTGGATTACTATCAATGTCTTCAATGCTACCTATATTTCACAATAAGTTGCAAACATTACATGTCAAGGCAAAGGATTGGTTGAGCAATTAAGTGTAGACTATATCAGAAAAAAGTAAACCATAAAAGAGAGGTCATCATAAACAATAAAAATCTTTGTTGCCTAATTATAAAGAAATTTGTACAATGTGCCTCCTTTTCCACCTCTTCTATTTTGATGTATATCCCACTTAATTACCCTACCTCATCGCTACTCCAAAGGAAGTTAAGATTACCGTGCACGATATGTTTGGCTGCTTGCAGAAAAACCAGAACTTATAACAACTAAAACCTAAAGTACATCTATGTCAAAGTCCTCAACAAGAATTTCAACATGTGAAGCTCATCGTTATCTGCAGCAGTCTGGAGGATAACATGTCTCATTTAAAGGAATAACATATACATACTTATAGGATGTCTCTCATAAGAACAACAACCAAATATTAAGGTGCACTTTTTACCACTTACACCTTGCAATTTCATAAAGATTTTACCCGCTAAAATGGAAATTGTATATGAGGGGTCGTCCATTCTAGACAACTTACCTCCTCCCTCCACCTTTTTCCTCTCATAAAAAACTCCCGTCATTGAACTAACTGCGCTAATAAAACAGAATTCTCCTTTATATCGCAAAAATATTGAAGACACAAAGGTCTCATCCACAAATTTAATAAATTTCAACTCCTTTTTAGGATACACAACTTTGTGAATGATGGTTGCTGCTCAAAATGTTGACTGCAAGCTTACATTCCTAATTCAAAACAGGTGGATTCAGATAGAAAGTCATGTCTAGCATTAGCGTCAACCCTTATGTAATAATAAGTCAATCGAAGAACACAACATCAAGCAAGAAGGTGTCTGTAGTTGACGGAAAAAAGCATGTTGGAATATGCATGTTAAGGCAGAATGCAACAGTCATGCATCGCATGAGTGATGTCAACAACCAAACCTAACTAATGTGGGAAGAGTGAATCTCAGTTGTCTAAGAGACTAAGGCGTCATTTGTTTTTATTAAGATTAAGACATTCGAATCTAAATACAAATTTAGATGTTAATGTGTTTAAAATTAAAACATCTGAATTTGAATATATATCTGAATATTAAGATGTCGTATTAAGATCTGAATATTGAATAATTAAGACGGTTTGTTTTCTCTACATCTGAATATGCAAAACTTGTCTTTATTTAAAAATCAATAAGTATAAATTAAAAGCAAATAGTACTAATTAATCTAATACTATATTAATAAAATATATTTTTTTAATATATGGTGGTGATTGGTGATGATGGCTAACGTTGGTGGTTGTGGTTGCCAACTGGGTAGTGGCCCGTGGTGGTGTTGGCTGATAGTGGTGATTATGGATAGTAGGTGGTGGATGACAATAGTAGTTAACGATGGTGGTGGTGACTGATAACAACGATGGGTGATATATATTGGTGGTTGATAATGGAGATTGGTGATTGTTGTGATAATGGTGGCCGCTTGTCACGACCCCAAACCACAACTGGCCGTGATGGCGCCTATCATGATACTAGGCTAGCCAATTTACTGAAAATAATGAAATGATTTTCCACTTAATACATCAAATATCCAAATTTTCATAACAATTCTGTTTCTTAAGCATTTCAAATACAAATAAAAAAAATGATTAGAACCTCTAAGCACAGTCCCAACATCCGGAGTCAACCGTCATGAGCATCTAAGAGATGATACAGTCTAATACAAATCATCTACTATAACAAGTCTAGGAAGTAAAGTACAAATGATAGAGTAGGAAGGAGAAAGAGTAGGTTGCGGACGCCGAGCAGCTACCGAACATTCTCCGAACAATGCTCCAAATCGGGTAGCTCAACTATCGCTCTGCCCCGGCGGCCTGCAGCCCGATCCATATATAATGTATATTGTTGCGGCATGCAGCCCAATCCACATATATAATATATATATATTGGATCGGGCTGCACGCCGCAGCAATATAGCGCTTGGGCTGAAGGAGCCCCTCCAGGAGTCTGTGAGCGCAATCGACTATTATATGGATCGAGTTGCACGCCGCAGCGTATGTTATATGGATCGGGCTGCTCGCCGCAGCAATATATTATATATATGTGTATTGGATCGGGTTGCACGCCCCAACAGTTGTTATATGATACTTGATGAGTGAGAGTGCTTAGTGTGAGCATTGACTTATGAGAGTAGAGTCACGAGTGACTGAGAGGCTTGCCCGAGAGGCTTTATTGTGAGTGATATTGTGCCTGACGGGCTTATATTTTATGAAACTACTGTTTTTCACTCTTCTTTACACTGAGCCTCTGATGATAAATGTTGGATAAATGTTTTTATACAAGATTTTTAAATGGAAACTGGAGTTTTATGAAATACTCGGAAATGTAAATTCGTGACTTGATTTACTTATTTCCACAGTCACTTATTATATGGATTTACATGATTTATAAATGCTCGTCACTACACTCATGTTTTTAGATACTTTGGTTACTTACTGAGTTGGCGTACTCACGTTACTCCATGCACACAAGGTGCAGATTCAGGTACGGGGGTAGAGCGATAGTTTAGCTACCCCATTTGGAGCATTGTTCGGAGATTGTGAGGTAGTTGCTCGGCGTCCGCAGTCTACTCTTTCTCCTTCCTACTCTATCATTTGTACTTAACTTCCTAGACTTGTTGTAGTAGAGGATTTGTATTAGACTGTATCATCTCTTAGATGCTCATGACAGTTGACTCCGGATGTTGGGACTGTGCTTAGAGGTTCTAATCATTTTATTTTATTTTTGTATTTGAAATACTTAAGAAACAGAATTATTATGAAAATTCGGATATTTGATGTATTAAGTGGAAAATTATTTCCTTATTTTCAGTAAATTGGCTAGCCTAGTATCACGATAGGCGCCATCACGGCCAGTTGTGGTTTGGGGTCGTGACAAGTTGGTATCACTGATGGTTGTAAATGGCGTTTGTTGATAGTGACAACTGACTTTCGTACTTGGCAACAGTGGTGGATGTGGCTGAAGATGGTGGTAATGGATGAAGGTAGTGGGTGGTGGTAGTTTATAATAGTGGGAGACAACGATAACAACGGTGATGGTGATTAGTGATGAAAGTATCGGAGTAACAGTGAAATATTATTTTTACATAAATTCTTGAATGTATAACTTCTTAATGTATTAATGCTCTGTTACATATCAGACCCATTAAGTATGTAAAATTGAAAAAACAAACAGACTTAATAGTTAAGATTTGTATAATTAAGATTAAGATTTAAAAAACAAACGGACTTAGTGACTGAGATCTGAATGATTAAAATTCAGACCTCCATTATATGCAAACAAATTAGGCCTAAGACTCCTTTCAATGCGGAAGCACAAGCAGACAAATAAATTAAACTTGTGCAGATCTTAGGCTCTTACAGTTTGCAAAATATTTATTTGTCTTTTTGTAAATTATCTCCCCCTCCCCCCCCCCCCCCCCCACACACACACACACTCTTTTCCTAATTTACTATTCAATATGCAGTCTTTAACTTTTTTGGATCTGCATGTCTGTGCACCTCCCTGATGCATCCTTGCATATTGATCAATAAGTTCGTTTTCCGTTACAGACTGAACAAGAAAATGTTGAGCAACAAACAGGGAGAAGAAAGAAAACAAAATGATGTATATCATGAAGGGAAACCAACACCAAAGAACAGTAATGGACATACCCAAGCTTGTCAAAAAAATTGAAAAATGAAAAGGTAACTGTTTGACCTTTGAAGACACGACCCATAATGAACGACATATTTTGATAAGTAACCTTAAACAGCAGTATTCTGTGGCCTAGCGCATAAAAAAGCATTGCTAAACGATTGAACAACTACCCTTTGCATGGCAGAATTCACACAACAATATTTGCTAAGGTACATATTACACTTAAATCCTTCCAGAGTTTTATATCATCATTTTCCACGGTATTCATTAACCAATAATTGGGCCGTATATATACGCACACACCTAATGTTACCATGATTTTTCATTAGACACCTCAACTAGGCCTAGTTCCAATTGAACACCTGTAGTAGGCCCAAAGTGTACCAATCAGACACATTTGCATTGGCTTGGAAATACCTCGAGCGCATGTTTGCAAGCTCCTCACGTGGAATAATTAGCTAATTTAAATCATTGATTCCACTTGGAACAGGTCATTTCCACACCTATTTCGGACAGCTTTCTATACTTCTTTTCTTTCATAACCGTGGTGTCCAAGCCAGCTTGCACGCACCTCGACTAATTCCACAGGATATATGCTCCCTCCTACTAGCAACAGGTACATGTAACTCTATCCACCAATGCTTGGACAGATGAGAAGAAAGCACCTAGTGTTTTTTGTCTCCAATGCGATTTGAACCTGAGATCTCACGTTATCAACCCACTTCATTGAGCACTAGGCCACAGTCTTGGATACAACTTTTCATACTTCTTGTTGGGTTCATCTTTCGCACTGAAGTGCTTTTAATTGACTAGTTATTCCATGTAGAGCGCTTGCAAACATGAGCTAGAGGTATTTCCAAGCCAGTGCAAATGTGTCTTATTGATAAACTTTAGGCCTACTACAATTGTTCAATGGGAACAAGGCATAGTTAAGGTGTCTAATGAAAAATTGTAGCAACTTTAGGTATTACCCGTATGCATTCAGCCAAATAATTTTTAAACAATTATTGCAGCCATACTTTCAAGTCCAGTTCCATAGGCTGCAGCTATATTTCATGTCTTCAGATACAATAAAATAATTAATATACTAATATCACCCTCAGCTTCCTACAAGTGATTTTCATGACAAAAAAACAGGTTTCTTTATTTTGCTAGAACTTATACCTTAAACAACCAAAATAACCACCTGAGCAGCCTTCAGCAGTATCCTCATAGATGCATGTCCTGACCGATGCTGAAAATTTCCAAGACACCACCTAAAACTAGAGCCTTGACAGAAAGTTAAGATCTATTCCTGGCTACTCTAATCCCCTCAAATGCCTGGCGAAACACATTAAACTGGTGTAGTTTTCCCTATAGCCAGCAAGTTAAACAGCCATAGGTGCAAAAGAGGAGGGGGGAACATATATAGAAATGGTTCTAAGAACCTATGTTGCAGGGACTCTCCAAAGTGCTACCGCACCCGTGTCGGATCCTCCAAAAATACACTACTTTTTGAGATCCGACAAGCGCTCGGTGACATTTTCGGGAGAGTCCGAGCAACATAGCTAAGAACAACATAAACTTAAAGGCTAATTGAGTTGCAATACACATTCTCAAAAGCAAAGCTAAGTCTTGGGAACTCCAGTTTACCCTAAATTCCCAAATTCCCAATAATCAGAGCCACACTTATAAAATATAATCATTCAGATCAAAGCATCAATAAAAGTGTCCTCCATAGAGAAATCAAATCCACGAGAAGACACTCAAATACATGATTTTGTCAAATAAACTGTGTACTCCATACCGTCCAATTATGTGTCTTTGCCAATCGCCTCGCAAGTGCATGTATGCAGTAAGCAACATCAGCACGAGGTCGCATTGCTGATGTATAAACCAAAATCTCTGCCAGAACCAAAAAACACATTGTTATCCCCAACATCTTTACACATTTTTACAGTAACAATCCAAACCCAAACAAAAATTCACAAGTAAAATCCCTATCAACTAATTCGATTTGACATACAGAGGCGGATATATAGTGTAACATAACCCAGTAACTTTGGCCTAAACCTTGTATATGTGTTAAGAAATCCACTAAATAGTAAATACATATGAATATTGAATTTAGAACCCCCGTTACTAGCACTTGAGACTTCTCCTAGAATCCCAAACCCATAAAGTCAGATCCTGGATCTGCCTCTGGTTCACATAAGTACCCCAAAACTGATGTCTAAGATCAAAAACACCATCTTCAGACCAAAAACAAAGAAACCCAAGTCAGGCAAACAATGATCTACGTAAAAGCAAGAAATTCAAGTACTCAAACAGCAACTACAACTACAACTCAGTCCCAAACAAGTTGGGATCGGCTGTATGAATCCTCATTGACCACATTACTCCAGTTAAATCATCTTATACATATGCAAATAAGAAGTGTTAGAAGTTCTATATATTTTCCAGATTGATAGATCGAAAGGTTAAACCCAAGTACCCAAAAACACAATACTACTCGGAAATATAAAAACCCCAAAAATCAAATTTTAGACCCATCAAAAAAAAATCTCATATTTTGGTAATGGATCTGTCAATAAAGAGTAAGTAAAAGAAGACTCACTTCTAAGATGTCTGTCTTTTGGTGGACATTCAACATGATTCGTAGCCTTAACGATCGCCACATCCACATCCTATAATCACCCAAAAAAATCAAACATAAACAAAATTGTGTGTAATTAATTTTCTAGTTAAGCGCATAGTGGGGCTTTACTGCTACGATCCAAGATTCAGCCTTTATAATTAACCCACAAAAATTAATAAAAAAAAAAAAAGATAAGAGAGAAAATTTAGGACCTTGAAATCGCTATTAACATGGGCAAGGCCAACTTTTGTGTGGTCTTTGAGAGCTCCATAGGCTTTCCTCCAACTTTGAAGCGTACCCATTTCTCTCTCTACAATTTCGCTGCACAATCGGTGGTTTCTTCAGAAAATGGGTGGTTTACTCTTCTTTGCTTCTCTTTCGGTTGCAACTTTAGCCTCTTTCCTATTTGGCCTTCGGCTTTGTGAATCATTTCCTTTTCTTTACTTTTGGTCAAATGGGCCCCACTTTTTATTTTATTTTTTAAATTGTGGCTTCTTCTTTTTTTCTCCATTTTTTATGTAAATAAAATTTGTGTATTGTCAACCTTAAAACAATTGTTTAAGTTTTTTTTTTCACAAGAATCAAGTATATAAATGTTTAAATAAATCAGTCGACCAATACTAATTGAGGTTAATTATACTATTTAGACCCATTTTAGTATTCATACCAATTTATTATAGTTAAAATGCAACCCTCCTTTTGCGGTACAAGACCGACATTTATTATAAAACATCAGCGTTTAACTAATTTTTTTCTCATAAATCTCGTCTAAATCATGAAAGGAAAGACTTCGTACTTGTTAAAAATGATTTTACATTTATTTAGTTGGAATACTTATACCTATTTTTAGTCATGAACAAATTATTGTGTACCCTAATTTAAATATTCATCTAATTAAATTTTTAAATGATAAAAAAAAGCTATAAAAGAGAGAGCCAGTATAGCATATTAAGAAGAATCTATAAGTCTATATTAACAAGTAAGCAAAGATAAAAGGTTTAGTTTACTTTACATGTTTTATTGAATAAGTTAAACATGTTGGAGATTATTATATAGCATTAATTGTTTTTTATTGTTGGAAAGATTCTAGACGGTCTTTAGACAGATCACCTAGTTTTTAGACTGTATTAGAATACTAATACATTATTTAATGTCAACCACTTTTAGCAATATGAGCATTTGAGTTTGGAGGCAGCCTAGGTCTTCCATGCATTGTTACTTTATTTTGGTAAGATCTCTTCTATGTAGGTAATCCAGCATTTTTCTTTCTCGTATTTGTGTATTGGTGTTAATCTTGTATTTATATATTTTTAGATTTTTATTAATATATATATTATTTTTTTGCTTCGATTTTTTTTTCTATTTTACTGTTGTTACTAGTTGTTGCTATTGCGATCTTTTTTTTTATTTTTTCTTGAGCGAAAGAACTTTCGAAAATAATATTTCTACGTTCTCTGAGATAGTCGTACATGCTTGGATAAGATCTCTTTTCTTTTATATATATATATATATAT
>ML367014.1:8794-19015 GCA_005239505.1 Nicotiana paniculata | reverse complement strand
GTCAGCACGTTGAGAAAGCCACGTGGGAAGCGGAAAATGAGATGAAAGAGAAATATCCCCATTTGTTTGAATAAGTCTAGTAGTGATCGTCCGAGCTGTTATCTCTAAGAAAATTATATTTTATGTTCAGTTTTGTGCAAAAGCACCCCATCTTCCCCTAATTGCCTTATTGTTGTAATTTCCCAATGTGTGCAAAAACTAAACCTGCTGTTACTATTTGGGTAGTGTGCAACCCTTGAAGTAAATGAAAGTTTTGTGGAACTTATGTGTTAGCAAGTGATTAATAGTAGTGTAGGTTGGTAATGATTAATTGAAATGAATATGGTGTATTGAGGTGATTGGGTTGTATGAGACTCATTAAAATGACCAAGTTATGTGCAAGAATGTGAATCATGTGCAAATTTGTGGTATAAGAAGAAAGAGCTATGTGTAGTTGTTAGAGTGATTGGATATATACAATTTGTTGAGGTAACAATTTTGCGTGCTAGTTATTGAATAACAAAAGAAACTATGTAATGATGCTTGGAAATGTGTTTCGGAGGCTCTCTGACAGGTAGATAGGTCTAATTACAAAGGTAACTCTGGCGAAATTTTTTTGAAAATATTGGAGTTAGTGAAAATATGGAAGTTTGCATATCATGCTTTCAAAACTAATTGAATTCCAAAATTCTCATTCGAGGAGGAATGATTTTAAGGGGGGGAGGATGTAAAGACCCGTAAATTTTTCTTGTTTAAAATAATGCCCGAATGAGTCCCCGAGTTGTTTTTATTGTGGAAAATTTTAAAACGGACCTGGACTTAAAGAATAGAATTTTCCAGAAAGTAGGCGTTATGCGACGCACTATGCGATTGAATAACGTGTATGCGGACCGCATAATGGTCGCATACATGGGCAGATCACTGCCCCATTTGAGGACAACTATGCGGTCCAATATGTGACCGCATTTCGGTTCAGCGGACCGCATAACTGTCGCATTGTTGCCCTTTTATTTTTGGGAGGGAGGTTATGCGATCGCAATACGGACGGCATAGTGGTCGCATACTGGGCAAGATTGTTTTCAATTTTTGCCCACCTGGAGGGCCATTCTGCGGTCGACCCTGCGGACCGCATGTCAGGAATGCGATCGCATTCCTGACCGCATTCCGGTGTCGGGCTCCTATTTTTCTAATTTTAAAACCCGACCCCAGTTCATTAAAACACCCCTCCCCTTAATTTTTAACTGATTTCTGAGCAAACATAGAGAGAAGGGAGAGAGGGTTCTTGAGAGAGAAAGTTCTTCTTCATCAAAAATTGATTCTTCAAAGTCCAAGCCCGGAAAGAGGTAAGTCTTCACCCCATTTCCCCAAGTTCCCAGATTTTTAATTAAGAATAAAACACATAGGATGGTTCTTGAAAATGGAGGTCGAACCCATGCATGCATGTGAGTAAAACTTCTTAATCTAGCAAAAGGGAAGAGGCTTGGGGTAAAATTCACAAAGAAGGGGTGGTAATCTAATGAGGTCACCTAGCGTTCGATAAAATGCTTAAAAGAGTTCGAATTGTATGCAATATTTCCAATTCTGAGTTGAATATGTTTAATTGTGAACTAGATTGACGGTACTAGTCAGTTCGGTGATTGGTGAGTAAAAGTTAAAAAGGAATTTCGATCCCAGGTATGTATGGCTAACTTTAATCTTTGTAAAGTCACCTTGATGGTGCCGGAACAGTCTCTACCTTTTAATTGTCTGAGTGTGTGCAAATTGGGTGTTCTAAATATGTTGAGGCATGATGCCCTACTGTCTGACTGTCAAGCTGAAATTCATGTATTTGCTATTTAGAATTGTGAAAAGGTGATTTACTTATGAATGTTTTGCCATGTGTAAGGTTTAAGTACCCTAATATGCTGGTATGAAAGATTGGTAACAAATCCAAGTATGTTAATATGACTAAGTGCTGAGAGCTGTGAAATGATATGATAAACAGGAATTGTGGTTGATTCAGTCGTACTACACTGATTGTGGAAATGTCTTGTTTGACTCGTTGCTTTGGGCAAGATCTGTTGTGACTTGAAACTGTATGGGTGATTGGTTGTACTGAGATTGTGTCCTTCTGATGAAATTCTCTGTGATTGAATTATAAATTGAAAATGTTGATATGAAATGTGATTGCCTGGTGGGATCGGGTTGCGCGCCGCAACACAAAGAAATAAGGGTGGGTGAGGTAATAAGGGTGGCCGAGGTAATAAGGGTGGCCGAGGTAATAAGGGTGGCCGAGGTAATAAGGATGGAATGTGATATTTATCACTATTGAAATGAAAATGTATGAAACTCTTGAATATGGTGATGTTGAAAGGGGAAAAGGAAAGATTGTGAAACTTGTTGATTTTGGTTGTTTCTTTCCACGTGCATCGATTGATTTGTTCTATTACTGTCTCTTATCTGGGTATTGTTTGATTATACTTAGAATAAAGTTTGTTCATACATACCAGTACAATTCAAATGTACTGACGTCCCTTTTGCCGGGGGCGCTACATTCTTATGATGATTGTAGGTGGTTCCATAGCAGGTAATTCAGCCACCGACAGTAGTGCCTCCTCTCCATTCCGTCAGCTGCATTGGTGAGCCCCACTTCCTCCCGGGGCCATGTGTGGTTCATGTCACCTTCTTTTCGGTCTATTTTTTATTGTAAGGTATAGCCGGAGCCTTGTTTCCGGCAAGTATTGTATGAAATCCTATCACTCGTAGAGGCTCCATAGACATAACGTGGGTATTGTACATATGTATTTTGGGTAGTGACAATCGTGGTCCACGTGGTAGAAGTATGTATGTTGTATGTATCTTGCAAGTATTTAGTATCATATGTTGTTAATGGTAAGAGGCAAACATGAATTTAACTGGAGTTTTATGTTAAGTCTCAAATTGCTAATTCACATAAATAAGGTATATTGGAATCACGGGGTAACGCATGGGATGGGTGAGGCAAATCCAGGTCCGCTTGACTGGGGCCACCCGGTTGAGCACCGGTCGTGTCCTTGATTTTGGGGCGTGACAGCAGCCCGATCCATATAACATACGCTGCGGCGTGCAGCCCGATCCATATAATAGTCGACTGCGCTCACTGGGGGTGTACAGACTCCTGGAGGGGCTCCTTCAGCCCAAGCGTTATATTGCAGCAGTGTGCAGCCCAATCCAAATATATATATATTGTTGCGGCGTGCAGCCCGATCCATATATATATAATATAATGTTGCGGCGTGCAGCCCGATCCACATATAATATATATATTGCTGCGGCGTGCAACCCGATCCACATATAATATATATATTGTTGCGGCGTGTAGCCCGATCCATAACTATCCTCTCATACTCGGCCCTCAGCCTCATTACATAAATACCCATAACAACCCTCATACTCACATACTCGGCTCTCGGCCTCACTACATATATACTCATAACTGCACTCATATACTCGGCGCTCGGCCTAACAAAAATATATTGCTGCGGCGTGTAGCCCGATCCGTAGCCATCCTCACATACTCGGCTCTCGGCCTGACTCGTTCACCCTTACAAGACACTTAGGCAATTCATCTCAACTCACGGGTCTCAGCTCAAAATACTTTTCAGAGTTTTCAAAGTAGTGTGATAACAATGAAAATAACAAGAAGTCGAAAACATGACTGAGTTCACAATTTTTCTATCAGGATAGTGTAAGAATAGTGTAAAAGTACCTCTGAGGGTCTAAACAGGTCGGCACAAGGCCCCAATCATGGAAAATACCCCTGAGGGTATAAACAGGTCGGCATAAAGCCCCAATTATGGAAAATACCCCTGGGGGTCTAAGCAGGTCGGCACAAGGCCCCAATCATGGCTCACAGCCCATATACAAGTATAAATTTCTAAAATACAGGATATCATAAGGTTTCAAATCGAATATGCGGCTTAATAATCGCTACGGGACGGACCAAGTCACAATACTTATCAGTGCACGCCCCCACGCTCGTCACCTATCATGTGTGTCACCTTATTTACCACAACAATATCAAATACCGGGGTGTCATACCCCAATGTTTAGAGTTACAATCGTTACTTACCTCAAAACAGCACAAAAGCTACTCCGCGATGCTCTTGCCCCTCGAATTGGCTCCCAAAAGCTCCGAATCTAACCAAAACCAGATTAACGTCATCAATATACGCTAATGTAACAAAACCCAATCGAAAGATATAAATTTTTAACACAATTCTTGAAATTTCCCAAATCCGGCCCCCCCGGGCCCACGTCTCGAAATCCGATAAAAATTACATCACAAGAATCCTTATCCTCTCACAAGTCCGTACATACCAAGAACATCAAATCGGACCACAATTGCCCACTCAAATCACCAAAAGAGTTCCCAAATTCTTCCTCCCATTTCCCCCAAAGTTTCTACTTAATTCCTCAAATTGCATGGTGAAAAATCAAGACAAATTCATGAAATTGAACCAACTTACCACAAGAATCCCACTGAAAATCTCGTCCAAAATCTCCTTCACCCGAGCTCTCAAATGGAAAAATGAGTTATGGCCAAGAACCCTCGAAATTAGAACTTAAACTGTCTTCCCAGACTTTTACCCTATGCGATCGCAGAATAAGGTACGCGATCGCAAAGAACAAATTGTTGCCCAGCCAAACTAACCCTATGAGATCGCAAAAACACCTATGTGATTGCGAAGAACCACTTCTCACAACTATGCGATCGCGACCAGCTCTATGCAATCGCATAGAGCAATTTCATCACCTCACTGCCACACGTGCCCACACTCTGCGATCGCAACAAGCCTCATGCGACCACACTGTTCTGCCTCCTCCCACTAAGCGATCGTGGACCATACAATGCAATCGCATAACACAATTTTTTCTGCCTCACCAACAAACCTATGCAATCGCAGCCTCACCATCCCGATTGCGTACAAGGAAACCAGACCAAGAAAATACAGTAGCTACAGCAGTCCTTTTAAGGCCAAACACACTCTGTTAACCACATGAAACACACCCGAGGCCCCCGGGACCTCAATAAATCATACCAACACACCCCATAACATCATTCAAACTTAGTCGAGCCTTCGAAACACCAAAAACAACGCAAAAACACCAAAATTACATCGAATTCAAGCCTATGAACTTTGAAACTTCTAAATTCCGCCAATAATGCCGAAACCATCCAAAACACATCCGATTGACCTGAAAATTTGCACACATATCCAAAATGACATTACGAACCTGCTCCAACTGTCGGAATTCCATTCTGACCCCTATAGCCTATTTTCCACTGCCGACCAAAAATCGCCAAAAACTAAGTTTCGTCAATTCAAGCCTAATTCTACACCGAACATCAAAACCACATTTTGAACACACTCCTAAGTCCCAAATCACCCAACGAAGCTATTCGAACTATAAAATCCGCACTCCGGGGTCGTTTACCAATAAGTCAACTTTCGGTTGACTTTTCCACTATTGAACCTAGATAAGAGACTAAGTGTGTCATTTCTCTCCAAAAATCGCTCCGAACCTGAGCCAACCAATCTAACACAATGTAATGAGGCTGAACCACATACAATGAAGCGAAATGGGGGAAACAGGGCTAAACTCTCGGAACGACCGGCGGGGTCGTTACAGTTTTCCTCCTGCAGTATGTAATTTCCTAGTGAATTTTATTTAATGCATGCTAAAGTTAAATCTAGTTCATTTGCTAAAATATGATACTAAACAAGCTGTATTTTTACATGATTTGTTAAACCTTCACACCAAAACGCTGAAGTATTTGTCTTGCAGTATAAACAAGCTGACGCTTTTTAGTTAATTTGATAATACTTCATCACTAAATATATGCTGAAGTTTTGTCCTGGATTCAATAGTTTTGTCATGAGCTTTTTCCGAAACTTCAGCAGACGATGCTGATGTTTTTTAGTTCATTTGTAAAAACTTCAGGACAAACCTGCTGAAGTTTCCCTCCTACACTATGTAATTTTTTCCTGCATGCTGAAGTTAAATCTAGTTCATGCTTAAGTTTTGTCATGCATTAAAATTCATGCTAATATTCTAATATGCTAAATTAATGAAGTTTTTGTCCTACAGTCGACACTTTTGTTATGAGTTTTAACCAAAACTTCAGCCTAAAAAGAAGAAGTTATTTAGTTCATGCTGAAATTTAGCATGCTGAATTTCAAAAAATATATATTTAAATTCATGATAAAAGAGACAAACGTATTTGATACAACCCAAGTGTCTTGATCCCACATCCTAAACAGACCGTGATGGCGCCTATTATGGAACTAGGCTAGCCAACCATTTTAGACTATCAACATATTTCATAATTTTCCAAAATTAGCAGATTTTAAAATAGCAGAATGAGATTAACAAATTATACACTTCCCCAAAACTTGGAGTCAATTGTCATGAGCATCTAGAACTGTAAATACAATGTACAATGAGATGACTTGCTACTACAAAGCCTGGAGTACAAAAGACAAAGGTATGAACTGAGGAAAAGAAATGAGGTGAGCTGGGGACGCTGAGCAGCTACCTCGATCCTCGAACAACTCCAAGCTCGTTCGAAAATCAGCTAGTGAGATGGTCCGGTACCTGGATCTGCACACAGAGGTGTAGGGAGTAACGTGAGTACGCCAATTCAGTAAGTAATCAAAGTAACTAAAAACTTGAGTGTAGTGACGAGCATTTATAAATCATGTAAATCCATATAATAAGAGACTGTGTAAATAAGTAAATCAAGTCGGGAATTTACGTTTCCGAGTATTTCATAGAACTCCAGTTTCCATTTAAAAATCTCGTATAAAAAAATTTATCCAACATTTATCAGCAGAGGCTCAATGTAAAGAAGAGTGAAAAACAGTAGTTTCATAAAATATAAGCCCCTCGGGCACAGCATCACTCACAATAAAGCCTCTCGGGCAAGCCTCTCAGTCACTCGTGACTCCACTATTAGTATCTCATGCTCTCACTTAAACACTCGTACTCAGCAAGTATCATGAATACACACACTTCTGCGGCGGGCAACCCGCTCCACTACATACACACACAGACATATATATATATATATATATATATATATATATATATATATATATATATATATATATATATATATATATATATATATATATATATATATATATATATATATATATACTACTGCGGTGTGTAGCCCGATCCTTATAACATATGCTGCGGCATGCGGCCCGATCCTTATAACATATGATGCGGCATGCAGCCCGATCCATATAATAGCCGACTGCGCTCACTGGGGGTGTACAAACTCCTGGAGGGGCTCCTTCAGCCCAAGCGCTATATTTGCAGCGGCGTGCAGCCATATCCAATATGTACATTGCTGCGGCGTGCAACCCAATCCATATATAACATATATTGTTGCGGTGTGCAACCCGATCCATATATATATATAATCTATATTGCTGCGGCGTGTAGCCCAATGCATATGTATATAATCTATATTGCTGCGGCGTGTAGCCCGATCCATATGTAATATATAACATATATATTGCTGCAACGTGTAGCCCGTCCCATAACTATCCTCACAAGCCACTTGGGCAATTTATCTCAACTCATGGGACTCAGCCCAAAATACTTCTCAGAGTTTCAAAGCAGTGTGATAACAGTGAAAATAACAACAAGTGGTAAACATGACCGAGTTCACAGATGTTCTATCAGGAAAGTGGTAGGATAGTGTAAAAGTACCTCTGAGGGTCTAAACAAGTCGGCACAAGGCCCCAAACATGGAAAAATACCCCTGAGGGTCTAAACAGGTCGGCACGAGGCCCCAAACATGGCTCATATCCCATAAACAAGTATAAATTTCTAAAATACATGATATCATAAGGTTTCAAATCGAATATGCGGCTTAATAGTCGCTACGGAATGGACCAGGTCACAATCCTTATTGGTTCACGCCCCCACGCTCGTCACCTAGCATGTGTGTCACCTCATTTACCAAAATAATAGCAAATACTGAGGTGTCATACCCTCAGGTTTAGAGTTACAATCGTTACTTACCTCAAAACAGCCCAGAAGCTACTTCACGATGAGCTTGCCCCTCGAATTGGCTCCCAAATGCTCCGACTCTAACCAAAATCAGATTAACATCATCAATATACGCTAACAGAACAAAACCCAGTCGAAAGATATAAATTTTAACACAATTCTCGAAATTCAGCCAAAACCGAGCCCCGGGCCCACGTCTCGAATGTCACGCCCCGAAATCCCACCATCGGGTCGTGATGGCGTCTAACGTTGAACTCGTTAGACAAGCCAACGTGTACAGTTAAACTAGCATGGAAACATCGATTTAACAGAATACGCTAAAAACCGTTCACAACTTAACAGCGGAGTTAAATAAATAAATATGGTTTTCAAAACTAAGTAAAGACAACATAATACATCGACGCATAATTTTCCCAAAACCTGGTGTCACAAACACACGAACTGTCTATAAGAGTGCTAAATACAAAGCCTGAAAGGAAATCGTGACTATCTCTGAAACTAGAGGAAAACAAGACAGAAATGAAGGCATAGGGATGGGAGAGACGCCAAGGCCCGCGAACGCCAGCGGGTATACCTTGAAGCCTCTAGGATGAGCTGGAAGACACTCCCACTAATGATGTCCTCCTGGTCCGGCTGCGTAATCTGCACAACACAAAGAAGTGCAGGTGTAGCATCAGTACAACCGACCCCATGTACTGAGTAAGTGTCTAGCCTAACCTCGGCGAAGTAGTGACGAGGCTAGAACCAGACTACCAAGTAAACCTGTGCAATTCGATTATATATATATAAACAACAGAAAAGAAATACAGGAAGTAATCCATCAATAAGGGAAAGGGGGACATGTTGTGGGGAGATAACAGTTTCATATAAGAAATCTTAAACAAAGAAAGGAACAACAAGGCCAGAATATAATTAAGGACCAGAAATCACAAGCTTGCACGGCATCACCCTTCGTGCTTTTACTCTCGTCCTCACTATGCAATGTATAATGTAATCAATGTAAATCATGGCACGACATCACCCTTCTTTCTTTTACTCTCTTTCCTCACAGTATAATCAATGAATATCGGCACGGAATGGTACATCGTACGGCACAACATCAACCTTTGTGCTTACACTCTTTCCTCACAATATCAAACAACGCACGGCATCACCCTTCGTGCTTTAAAACTCTTCCTCACAATAGCAAACAGTGCACGACATCACCCTTCGTGCTTTAACACTCTTCCTCACCCAAACAACAATCACAAACAATGGGCAAGGGAGTAAACAAAATAGAAATAGGAATCCCGGCAAGGGAACAATAACAGTAATCTCAACATCCCAACAAGGGAGACAATATCAAACAATGCACAGCATCACCCTTCGTGTTTTAACACTCTTCCTTACAATAGCAAACAGTGCATCACCCTTCATGCTTTAAGACTCTTCCTCACCCAAACAACAATCACAAACAAGGGCAAGGGAGTAAACAGAATAAAACTAAAAATCCCGGCAAGGGAACATTAATTAAACAATTATATCCCGGCAAGGGAACATAACTTAAACAATTAAATTCCGGCAATGGAACAATAACAATAATCTCAACATCCCAGCAAGGGAGATAATCACTAAAGCAACAATGACCCGGCGAGGGTATATTTTAGTAACTCTTTCTCTTTCTTTCACTTTCATTTCATAGTTTACTCTATTACTTGAGCCAATGCTCCAAAGAATTCAACTATCTCATATATCTTCACCATTCGTGTTATAATTTGAGCCAATGCTCCAAAGGATTCAACTATCTCATATATCTTCATCATTCGTGTTATAATTTGAGCCAATGCTCCTCGAAGATTAAAGATCACAATTCCCGTCACATGCTCTTTACAACATATAGAAATCATCAATTAAGCATGGAAGTTACAGCCAAATCGGAATATTCACAATAATAAGACTCACGGTCATGCTAGACACCAATGTATAGATACTCGTCACCATGCCTATACATCGTACTCTACTAGCAAGTAGCAAATAAGACTCAACTCCTATTCCCTCAAGATAAGGTTAGACCAAACACTTACCTCGGGTCCAAAGTATAGCAATCAACCCTCTAACACCGCCTTTCCTTTAGAATTCGACTCCGGAATGGTATTATCTAGACATAATCAACTCTAGTATATCAATAAGGATTCAATGATTCAATTACATGGC
>MDKI01224774.1:0-18551 GCA_005239505.1 Nicotiana paniculata | reverse complement strand
ATCATCAACTTGGAACTCTAAGTCTCTACGTCGCACGTCCGAGTAGGACTTTTGGCAACTTTGAGCCATTTTCAAATGCTTTTGTATCAAGTTGAATTTTTTCATAGCCTGATAGACCAAATCGTGTCCTAACAACTCCGCTTCTCCACCTTCGAACCAATCAATTGGTGATCTACACTTTCTCCCATATAGAGCCTCGTATGGTGCAATCTTGATACTAGAGTGATAGTTGTTATTATAATCAAACTCAATGAGAGGTATATGATCAAACTTAAAATCGGCAACACTTTCCCTCAACATATCCTCAAGAGTCTGAATGGTGCATTCCACCTGGCCATCAGTCTGAGGATGAAAAGCGGTGCTAAGGTTCGCCTTTGTGCCCAATCCCTTTTGAAAGGATTTCAAAAAGTTCGTTGTGAACTAATGTAATGACCCGGCCGGTTGTTTTAAGAATTTGCGCCCCGATCCCTTATTTACCACTTATCACATGTATATTTTATGCTATTTGCATTTGTCGGAGTGTTGAGTGTTGAAATTCGGGGTGATTTTGGACTCATAGTCCATAAATGTGGAACTTATCTTTAGAAATCTGGCCGTAGCTAGAGCTGTGTGAAGACGGATCTGGAATGGATTTCCGTCAACTTCGTTAGCTCCGTTGGGTGATTTGGGGTTAGGAGCGTACTCGGAATGTGTTTTTGAGGTCGGTTGTGGATTTAGGCTTGAATTAGCGAAAGTTAGAAATTCGGCGATTTCGGCCGATAGGTGAGATTTTGATATCGGACTTGGTATGGATTTTCAAAAGTGACAGCATGTCCGTAATGTCGTTTATGACTTGTGTGCAAAATTTGAGGTTATTCGGATGAGTTTAGACATGTTTCGGCGTCGGATGTGAATTCTAGAAATGTCCTTAGTTCTTAGGCTTGAATCTATGAATAATTGATAATTTTGATGTTATGAGATGTGTTTTTAATGCTCGACCAAGTTTGAATAAGGTATTAGGGTTGGTTGGTAGGTTTGGTTGAGGTCCTGAAGGCCTCGGGTGTATTTCGGGTGCCCAAACGAGCATATTATGGCCTAAGTCCTTTGCTGGTTTTCTGGTTTTACACCAGCAGATAAGTGTTCTCTGCTATCAGGTGAATCAGTCCGCGATCGCGTAGTGTTAGATGGAGGTGGTCAGAGATTGTGCTTCGCGATTGCAGAAGTGCAGCCGCAATCGCATTGTTCTGGTCAGTTGGTCTCTGGGATCGCACGCTCGTGATCGCGATCGCGTAAGGTATACTGATGCTGGGGGAGGTGCAGTGTTTTACTCTATGCGGTCGCGTGACCTCAGACGCGATCAGATTGCTGTAGGATCAAAAGGTCCACGATCGCAGACCTTTAATCGCGATCGCAATGAAGCAATTTCAGGCACGTGTTTCATTACACTCCGCGATCGTGTCTCATTGTACGTGATCGCATAAGGCAAATGCCTGGGTAGAATATTAAAACCCCAAATCCGAGGGGTTATGCCATTTTCATATTATCAAATTTGAGAGCTCAAGAAGGGCGATGTTTGAAGCCTTTTTCACCTGGGTAACTTGGGTAAGTGATTTCTAACCCTTATAGATCAAATTCCATAATTCCAATCTTAAATTCAACCTTTAATTTCGAAATTCCTTCATTGCGATCGCGATTAAAGGTCTGCGATCGCAGACCTTCTGATCCTACAGCAATGCGATCGCGTCTGAGGCCACGCGACCGCATAGAGTAAAACGCTGCACCTCCGAAATCCGAGGGGTTATGCCATTTTCATATTTTCAAATTTGAGAGCACATGAAGGGCGATTTTTGAAGACCTTTTCACCTGGGTAACTTGGGTAAGTGATTTCTACCCCTTATAGATCAAATTCCATGATTCCAATCTTAAATTCAACCTTTAATTTCGAAAATTATGGGAAAAGCGGGATGAACTTCCTAGACCGGATTATTAAGTTTTGGCTGGGTATTTGACCTCTGATTTGAGAGATACTTATATGGTTAGACTCGTGAGTGAATGGATGTCCGGAAAATATAAATTTTACCCGATTCCGAGATGTGGGCCCGGGGGATTGTTTGGGCGAATATTCTAAATTCGCGTACTAGCTTATAAATAATCAGCTATTTTGTTCCCTTGAAGTGATATTTACACTGTGCAATCCATTTGAATAGATTTGGGCCACCCGGAGTCCGATACTCGTGGAAAGAGCTTGGTATTGAGTTGATTAGTGCAGTCCAGGTAAGTGGCTTGCCTAATTCTGTGTTGGGAATCTTCCCTTAGGCATTTTATACTGATTTTGTTATGTGGACGCCGTGTATGCAAGGTGACGAGTGCGTACACGGGTCATTGTTGCTAAAATCCTATTTTTCTCCCATGAAAATGCTCATTTTCATTCATAAATTACTGTTTCGTATCTTAATTGAGTAGATAGCCTAAGTGTAAGGCATGCCTACCTGTTCTGACATGAATTCCTCTTATTTTCTACTAGTCACATCACGCGTAGTAAGTTTTACTCTATTCTTACATGTCGTTCTTCCAGGACTAGTTAGTTGAGCCATAATTGTCATACTTCTGTTTCGCATATTTAAATTGGGACTACGGACCGAGATCCGAGATCTTTCCCCTATACTGAAATGCATATTTAAATTGGGACTACAGACAGAGATCCGAGATCTTTCCCCCTGTACAACATAGCATATTTAAATTGGGACTACGAACTGAGATCTGGGAGCTTTCTCCGTGTTCTACATTGCACATTTACTGTTGAGATATATGTTGTGCTAAGCCGAGGGATCTCTTTATGTTATTAAATTTTTCCGTTTTCGTTAATCATTCTAATAATTGCTTGTCTATCTCTCACTGTTTTAAAATTATATATTGACTTGTTCTTACAAACTCAGTAGGGGCCTCCACCTGACCTCGTCACTACTTGACTGGGGTTAGGTTTGGCACTTACGGGGTACCAAATATGCAGTACTCACGCCATTTCCTGCGCATGTTTTCCCCATGTGCAGATCCAAGTACCATCACCCAGTTTCGTGGTTAGGAGTCGTCTACCAGCATCCAGGAGACCGCGAGATAGTTCTGCCGCGTCCGCATAATCCCACGAGTCCCCTTCTACTCTATTATATGCATACAAGACTTGTATATTTTTCCGTTGTTTCATTGTATAGAGCTACATTTAGTAAAAAGCTTGTGACTATGGTGACATTCCGGGTTTTGGGAAGTATAAATGTATATGTTGAGCAACTACGTTACATCTACTTGATATCTTTTCTGTCTTTATTTTATTGATTCTGTCATTTCTGCAAATTTTAGGCTACCTAGTCATGGAGACTAGGGTCCGTCACGATACTTTTCAGAGGGTAAATTGGGTCGTGACAAGTTGGTATCAGAGCGTCTAGGTTCATAGGAGTCACAAGTCACAAGCTGGTTTATTAGAGTTTCGCGGATCGGTGCGGAGACATTCGTATCTATCTTCGATAGGCTATGTAACTGTTAAGAACAATCAAATTCTTTGGAATTCCTTATCGTGCTAATTACTGTCATCAAATTCTTAAACTCTATTCTATTGTTGCTTACAGATGGTTCGTACCCGTACCGAACGTATTGATGACCAGACACCCAAGCCCCCAGTCAAAGCCACCATAGGCAGGGGCCGGGGTAGGGGATGAGCACGTGGTGTAGCCCGAGCACCGACTAGAGCAGAGGCAGAGGAGCCCCCAGAACTACAGTTGGAGGGGCAAAGGAGGTCCCTACTGTTACTCCATACCTCCAGGAGACATTGGCCCAGTTCTTGAGTGCCTTCAGTACTCTGTCTCAGGAGGGTCTACTCTCGATAACTCCAGCTATATCCCAGGCCGGAGGACGGACACAGAATCCCACGGCCTGTACTCCTGAGCAGAGAGTTCATATTGGGCAGGTCCCAGAGTATATTCATATGCCCCCGGCAGCTCCAGCTCAGCATGACACTAGGATAGTTGTTCCTGACGCAGAGCAACTCCGACTTGAGAGGTACAAGAAGTACTACCCACCTGAGTTCACCGGACTAGCTTTGGATGACGCCCTACGTTTTCTTGAGGGGTGTCAACGCATTATCCGCACTATGGGTTTTGTGGAGACGAGTGGAGTTTCTTTCACTGCTTTCCAGCTGAGGGGAGCAGCTTATCAGTGGTGGCGTGCTTTTGAGCTTAGTAGCCCGGACGATGCAACTTGACTTACTTGGGCTAAGTTTTCCGAGATGTTCTTACTTGAGTTTGTCCCTCAGACTTCAGGGATGCTTGGCGTGCGAAGATTGAGCAGCTGCGCCAGGCTGCCAGGACTGTGTCAGAGTATGCAGTCCGTTTCAGCGATTTTGCTCTCCATGCACCAGCGTTGGTTGTCACTGTTAGAGAGAGGGTTCATCGCTTTATTGTGGGACTCCACCCCAGTATTCAGACCAGCATGGACAGAGAGTTGGAGACCGATATTACTTACCAGCACGCCGTGAGTATTGCCCGGAGGATTGAGACTATTTTAGCCCGGGACAGGGAGGAGAGAGAGGCCAAGAGGTCTCGAGAGACTGGTTATTTTTCAGGAGCCCGTGCAGCAGCAGCACGTTATGGTAGGGATTTTGTGAGTCGCCCTGTTCATTCAGCTCTTCCAGCAGCCAGCGGTACTCCAGCTCCTCCTAGACCTTAGGAGCCTTACTACGCACCCCCAGTATCGCAGGTGCCTCCTGCTCGAGGCGCTATTATTGCCTAGCCCCAGGCCAGTTCAGAGTCAGCAGCGGCCACCACATCCTCCGAGGGGTTGCTTTGAGTGTGGAGACCCTCATCATATGATCAGAGATTGTTCCAGAGCGAGGAGGGGTGCACCACCTCAGACCTATCAGGGTGCACCCCCTAAGATTTATCAGGCTCCACGTCTTCCACTAAGTCCTCCAGCTATTCTTCCAGCCCCAGCTGCTACCCCAGCACCTCAGGCAGCTCGGGGTGGAGGTCGTAGAGGTTGACATCGCCCTAGAGGGGGAGGCCAGGCCAGGTACTATGCTCTTCCGGCCCGGTCCGAGGCCATTGCTTCAGATTCAGTCATTACAAGCATTGTTTCCGTTTGTCATATGGATGCATCGGTATTATTTGACCTAGGCTCTATATATTCATATGTGTCTTCCTATTTTGCTTCATAGATGGGGATAGCCCAGGACTCTTTGAGTTCCTCTTTTTATGTTTCTAATCCGATGGGAGATTCTCTTGTTGTGGACCGCGTATATCGGTCATGCTTGATTACTATCAGTGGTTTTGAAACAAGAGATGATTTGCTGCTACTCAGTATGGTAGATTTAGATGTTATATTGGGTATGGACTGGCTGTCTCCCTATTATGCTATTCTTGACTGTCACGCCAAGACTGTGACGCTGGATATGCCAGGATTTCCGAGGTTATGCCAGGATTTCCGAGGTTAGAGTGGAGAGGTTCCTTGGAGTATACTCCCCGCCGAGTCATTTCTTTTCTTAAGGCTCAGCGAATTGTTGGAAAGGGGTGTGATGCATATTTAGCTTATGTGAGACATGTTATTATTGAGACCCCTATAGTTGAGTCAGTTCCATTTGTCAAGGAATATTCTGATGTATTTCCAGCTGATCTTCCGGGTATGCCACCTAAGAGAGGCATTGATTTTGGCATTGACTTGTTGTCGGGCACTCAACGCATTTCCATTCCTCCTTATTGCATGGCTCCTCCTTAGCTGAAGGAGTTGAAGGAGCAGTTACAGGAGTTGCGTGAGAAGGGATTCATTAGGCCCAGTGTATCACGTTGGGGCGCTCCGGTATTTTTTGTGAAGAAAAAGGATGGATCGATGCGTATGTGTATTGACTACCAGTTACAGGGTGCTAGGGTGTTCTCCAAGATTGATCTATGTTCTGGTTATCATCAGTTGAAGATTCGGGAATCGGATATCCGGAAGACTGCCTTTAGGACAAGATAGGGTCACTATGTGTTTCTTGTTATGTCATTTGGGCTGACCAATGCCCCAACAACGTTCATGCACCTGATGCACAACATGTATTGGCCTTATCTTGATACTTTCATCATTGTGTTCATTGATGACATTCTGGTATATTCTAGGTCCCAGGAGGACCATGAGCAGCACTTGAGGACCGTGCTTCAGACATTGAGGGAGAAGAAGTTGTATTCCAAGTTTTCTAAGTGTGAATTTTGGCTTGATTATGTGGCATTCCTAGGCCACGTGGTGTCCTCGGAGGGTATCAAACTAGATCCGAAGAAGGTGGAGGCAGTTTAGAGTTGGCCCAGACTGTCCTCAGCTACTGAGATCCTCGGTTTGGCTGGGTATTATCGCCGTTTTGTGGAGGGATTTCATCCATTTCAGCGCCTATGACCAGACTGACCCAAAAGGGTGCATCCTTTATATGGACAGCCCTGAATACAGCTCTTGTGTTGGTTTTGCCTACCGGTTCTAGATCCTATACGGTTTATTGTGATGCTTCGAGGATTGGCTTGGGAGCGTTGTTGATGCAGGACGGTAGGGTGATTGCCTACGCGTCCAGGGAGTGGAAGGTCCATGAGAAAAACTACCCTATTCATGATCACGAGTTGGCAGTGATTGTTCACGCCCTGAAGATATGGCGTCATTATTTATATGGGATTCCCGGTGAGATATTCACGGACCACCGGAGTTTGTAGCACATATGCAGGCAGAACGATCAAAATTTGCACCAGCATAGGTGGTTATAGTTGCTAAATGACTATGAAATCACTATATTATACCACCTGTGGAAGGCCCATGTGGTGGCTGATGCCTTGAGTCGCCAAGCAGAGAGTTTGGGGAGTTTGGCATACCTTTATGCAGCTGAGAGGCCTCTAGCCTTAGATGTTCAGTCCTTAGCCAGTCAGTTCGTGAGATTGGATCTTTCTGAGCCTTGCCGGGTATTAGCTTGTGTGGTTTCTCGATCTTCCCTTCATGGCCATATCAGAGAGTGCCAGTATGATGATCCCCACCTTTTGGTTCCTTAGGATAGAGTCCGGTGGGGTGATGAGGATGCAGAGCCGTATCTGTGTGCCCAACGTAGATGGGCTTCGATAGTTGATTTTTGAGGAGGCCCATAGTTCGTGGTATTCCATCCATCCGGGTACCGCGAAGATGTACAAGGATCTGAGACAAAACTATTTGTGGTGAAGGATGAAGAAGGGTATAATAGTGTTTGTAGCCAAGTGTCTCAACTGTCAGCAAGTCAAATGTGAGCATCAGAGACCGGGAGGGTTACTTCAGCAGATTGAGCTTCCAGAGTGGAAGTGGGAGCGGATCACCATAGACTTTGTTGTTGGACTTCCTCGGACTTTGATGAAGAATGATACTATTTGGGTGATTTTGGATCGGCTGACCAAATCAGCCCATTTCCATCCAGTACTGACTACATAGTCATCAGAGAGGTTGGCTGAGATTAATAGCAGAGAGATTTTTTGTCTCCACGGTTCTGGAGAACCGTTCAGCAGGAGTTAGGCACCAGGGTAGAGTTGAGCACATCTTTTCACCCTCAGACGGACGGGCAGTCCGAGCGCACGATTCAGATCCTCGAGGATATGCTCCGTGCCTGTGTGATGGATTTTGGAGGGCCATGGGATCAATTTTTTCCTCCTGCAGAGTTTGCTTACAACAACAGCTACCAGTCCAGCATTCAGATGGCGCCGTATGAGGCATTGTATGGTACGCGGTACAAGTCTCTCATGGGATGGTTTGAGCCGAGCGAAGCCCGATTGTTTGGTATAGACTTGGTTCAGAATGCCGTGGACAAGGTGAAGGTTATTTAGGAGAGACTTCGCACAGCTCAGTCCAGGCAGAAGAGCTATGCGGATCGGATGATTCGTGACTTAGCATGTATGGTTGGTGAGCGGGTTTTGCTTCGGGTAATTCCTATGAAGGTCGTCATGAAGTTCGGGAAGAAAGGAAAGCTGAGTCCGAGATTCATTGGCCCTTTTGAGGTGTTGCGATGTGTTGGGGAGGTTGCTTATGAGCTAGCCCTACCTCCCAGCCTAGCAGGGGTTAATCTGGTGTTCCACGTCTCCATGCTCCTGAAGTATCGCGGTGACCCAACTTATGTCTTGGATTTCAGCTCAGTCCAATTGGACAAGGATCTATCATATGTTGAGGAGCATGTGGCTATATTGGACTGGCAGGTCAGAAAGCTAAGGTCAAAGGATATTTCATCAATAAAGGTTCAGTGGAGGGGTCAGCCAGTCGAGGAGGCGGCTTGGGAGACCGAGTAGGATATGCGGGGTCAATACCCTCATCCTTTCCCAGCTTCAAGTATGTTTCTATGCTCGTTCGAGGATGAACGATCTTCTTAAGAGGGGGAAGATGTAATGACCCGGCCGGTCATATTAAGAATTTGGGCCCCGATCCCCTATTTACTGCTTCTCCCATGTCTATTTATGTCATTGGAACTTGTCGGAGCGTTGAATGTTGAAATCGGGGGTGATTTTGGACTCATAGTCCATAAATGTGGAATTTATCTTTAGAAATCTGGCCGTAGCTAGAGCTGTGTGAAGACGGATCTGGAATGGAATTCTGTTGACTCCGTTAGATCAATTGGGTGATTTCGGGGTTATGAGCGTAATCGGAATGTGTTTTCGAGGTCACTTGTGGATTTAGGCTTGAATTGGTGAAAGTTAGAAATTCGGCAATTTCGACCGATTGGTGAGATTTTGATATCGGATTCGGAATGGATTTCTGAAAGTGACAGCAGGTCCGTAATGTCGTTTATGACCTGTGTGCAAAATTTGAGGTCATTCGTATTAGTTTAGACGTGTTTCAGCATCGGATGTGAATTCTAGAAATTTCCTATGTTCTTGTGCTTGAATCTATGCATAATTGATGATTTTGATGTTATGAGATGGGCTTTAAGGCTCGACCAAGTTTGAATAAGGTATTAGGGTTGGTTGGTAGGTTTGGTTGAGGTCCCGGGGCATCGGGTGTGTTTCGTGTGCCCAAACCAGCATATTTTGACCTAAGTCCTTTGCTGGTTTTCTGGTATTACAGCACCAGATAAGTGTTCTCTCCGATCGCGTGAATCAGTCCGCGATCACGTGGTGTTAGATGTAGGTGGTCAGAGATTGTGCTTCGCGATCGCAGAAGTCCAGCCACGATCGCATTGTTCTTGTCAGTTGGTCTCCGCGGTCGCACGCCCATGATCGCGATCGTGTAAGGTATACTGAGGCTGGGGGAGGTGCAGTGTCTTACTCTATTCGATCGCGTGGCCTCAGACGCGGTCACATTATTGTAGGATCCGGAGGTCCACGATCACAGACCTTTAATCGCGATCGCGATGAAGGAATTTCAGGCGCGTGTTTCATTACACTCCGCGATCGCGACTCATTGTATGCGATCACATAAGGCAAATGCCTGGGCAGAATATTAAAACCCCAAATCTGAGGGTTTATGCCATTTTCATATTTCCAAATTTGAGAGCTCGAGAAGGGCGATTTTTGATGACTTTTAAACCGGGGTAACTTGGGTAAGTGATTTCTATCCCTTATAGATCAACTGCCATGATTCCAATCTTAAATTCAACCTTTAACTTCGAAAATTATGGGAAAAGTGGGATGAACTTCATAAACCGAATTATTGACTTTTGGTTGGGTATTTGACCTCTGATTTGAGAGATTCTTATATGGTTAGACTCGTGAGTTAATGGGTGTCCGGAAAATATAAATTTTACCCGATTCCGAGACGTGGGCCTGGGGGACGTTTTACCCTTGAAGTGATATGTACACCGTGCAATCGATTTGAATAGATTTGGGCCACCCAGAGTCCGATACTCGTGGAAAGAGCTTGGTATTGAGTTGATTAGCTAGTGCAGGTAAGTGGCTTGCCTAATTATGTGTTTGGGATATTCCCTTGGGCATTTTATACTGATTTTGTTATGTGGACGCCGTGTACGCGAGGTGACGATTGCGTACACGGGTCATTGTTGCTAAAATCCTATTTTTCTCCCATGAAAACGCTCATTTTCATTCATATATTACTGTTTCCTATCTTAATTGAGTAGATAGTGTAAGTGTAAGCATGCCTACCTGTTTGGACTTGAATTCCTCTTATTTGCTACTAGTCACATCATGCGTAGGCAGTTTTACTCTATTCTTACCTGTCGTTCTTCCTGGGCTGTTTAGTTGGGCCATAATTGACATACTTACTGTTTTTCATATTTAAATTGGGACTACGGACCGAGATCCGGGAGCTTTCCCCCTGTACTGAAATGCATATTTAAATTGGGACTACGGACAAAGATCCGGGAGCATTCCCCCTGTACGACATAGCATATTTAAATTGGGACTGCGGACTGAGATCCGGGAGCTTTCCCCGTATACTGCATTGCACATTTACTGTTGAGATATATGCTTTGTTGAGCCGAGGGCTCTCTTTATGTTATTAAATCTTTCCGTTTTCATTAATCATGTTTATCATTGCTTTTCTATCTCTCACTGTTTTAAAATTGTATATTGACTTGTTTTTACAAACTCAGTAGGGGCCTCCACCTAACCTTGTCACTACTTGACTGGGGTTAGGCTTGACACTTACGGAGTACCGAATGTGGAGTACTCAAGCCATTTCTTGCGCATGTTTTCCCCATGTGCATATCCAGGTACCATCACCCAGTTTCACCGTTAGGAGTTGTCTACCAGCATCCAGGAGACCGCGAGGTAGTTCTGCCGCGTCCACAGAATACCATGAGTCCCCTTCTACTCAATTATAGGCAAAGAAGAGTTGTATATTTTTTCGTTGTTTCATTGTATAGAGCTACATTTAGTAAAGAGCTTGTGACTATGGTGACATTCCTAGTTTTGGGAAGTATAAATGTATATGCTGAGCAGCTACGTTACTTCTACTTGATATCTTTTCAGTCTTTATTTTATTGATTCTGTCATTTCCGCAAATTTTAGGCTTGCCTAGTCATAGAGAATAGGTTCCATCACGATACCTTTCAGAGGGTAAATTGGATCGTGACAACTGAGCAACACGATCTGAGATGATGGACAAAGTCCTATGCAATCAGACGATTTATTTGATATACAACTTGGCATAATCCTCGGCCGAATGTGTAGTCTTCACTGGAAAGAAGTGAGCTGACTTGGTAAGTCGGTCTACAATCACCTAAATCGAATCATGCTTCTGAAACGAGTAAGGTAGACCTGTTATGAAGTCCATGTTTATCATCTCCCATTTCCAAACGAGAATTTCTATACTCTGAGTTAATCCACCAGGTCTCTGGTTTTCGACTTTCACCTGTTCACAATTTGGACACTTAGCCACGAAGTCTCCTATATTCTTTTTCATATCGTTCCACCAATACATTTTCATAAGATCATGATACATCTTGGTGGAACCTGGGTGAATGGAATACCTAGAATTATGGGCTTCTGACATAATCCGCTCCCTGAGCCTATCTACATCTGGAACGCATAGTCTGCCTCTGTACCCCAAAGTACCATCATCTCCCCCTTGTTCAAAAGTTGTAGTCTTGTGTTTGTGAATCCTTCCTTCAACTGCAATAAGTAGGGATCATTGAACTGCTTTTCCCTCACTTTGGCTACTAAGGAGGATTCGTCCCTGTTTTGAAGAATAATGCCACCATCTTCGGAGTTCAAAAGTCGAACTCCCATACATGCTAAGCGGTGGACTTCCTTCATCATAGTTCACTTGTCTACCTCAACATGAGCTAGGCTTCCCACAAAACGCCAATTGAGGGGATCAACTACAACATTGGCTTTCCCCAGATGATAGAGGATATCAACATCATAATCTTTAAGTAATTCGAGCCACCTCCTCTGACGTAGATACAATTCTATTTGCTTGAAGATGTACTATAGGCTCTTGTTATCGTAAAAATGTCCACATGCACCGCATACAAATAATGGCGCCAAATCTTAAGCGCAAACACCACATCTGCTAATTCAGGACCATGAGTCGGATAATTCTTCTCGTGAGCCTTGAGTTGTCTTGATGCGTAGGCTATGAATTTACGATGCTGCATTAGTACACTCCCAAAGCCAACCCCTAAAGCATCACAATAAACAACGAACCCTTCGGTTGCTTCCGGTAGCGTCTAGACTGGAGTTGAGGTCAACCTCTCCATTAACTCCTCAAAACTTTTCTCACAAGCGTCCGACCATTGAAACTTGACTTTCTTCTGAGTTAATCTAGTCAAAGAGGACGATATAGAAGAAAATCCCTCGACGAAACACCTATAATAGCCTGCTAGACCCAAGAAACTTCTTATATTGAATACTGAGGTGGGTCTAGGCCAATTCTTCACTGCCTCTATTATCTGAAAGTACACCTTCATGCCTCCCCCTAAGATGACATGGCCCAAAAATTCTACTGATTTCAACAAGAATTCACACTTAGAAAATTTCACATATAGCTTGTGATCCTCCAGTGTCTGCAACACAATTCTGAGATGTTCTGCATGGTCAGTGTCGCTACGGGAATCAATCAAGATGTCATCAATAAACACAATAACAAACAGATCAAGATAGGGCTTGAAGGCCCTATTCATAATGTCCATGAATGTTGCTGGTGGAGTCGTCAAACCAAATGACATTATCAAAAATTTGAAATGCCCATACAGAGTCCTGAAAGTTATTTTTGGAATATCGACTTCCTTAACCTTCAACTTATGGTATCACGATCTGAGGTCAATCATGGAATAACACTAGGCACCCTGAAGTTGATCAAATAAGTCATCTATTATGGGAATAGAGTAATTGTTCTTGATGGTGACTTTATTCAGCTGACGATAGTCAATGCACATGTGCAAAGACCCATCCTTCTTTCGGACAAACAGGACAGGTGCGCCCCAAGGTGAGACACTTGGCCTTATGAATCCCTTATCTTCCAACTGGACTTTCAGCTCTTTCAACTCCGCTGTAGCAATTCTATAAGGTGGAATAGATATATTCTTAGTTCCGGGGAGTAGATCAATTCCAAAGTCAATCACCCTATCGGGAGGGACTCCAGGAAGATCTTCGGGTAACACTTCTGGGAACTCATTTATTGGTACCGACTGGAGAGTAGGAATCTGAGTATCTGTATCCTTAACTCGAACCAAGTGATAGATATACCCTTTGGAGATCATCTTTCTAGCTTTAATATAGGAAATAAACCTACCCCTAGGTGTTACTGCATCACCCTTCCATTCTAAGACTGGTTCACCAGTAAATTCAATACATACTACTTTGGTTCTACAACCCACTGTGGCATAACAAGATTCTAACCAGTCCATGCCCATGATCACACCAAAGTCTACCATCTCCAATTTTACTAAGTCTGCTATAGTAAGATGATGATACACTTTGGCTGGACATCCCCTATAGATACATATAGTTATAACCGATTCTCCAACTAGAGTGGATACATTAAAAGGTTCACACAACTTTTTTGGTTTTATCCCAAATTTCTTAGCAATATATGGAGTAACATAAGATAGGGTGGATACCGAATCTATAAGAGCATAGCATCAAAAGTGAATATTGTTAGAATATCTATGACAACATCTCCCCGAGCTTCCGTATCCTGACGGTCTGCCAGGGCATACAAGCAGTTTCGACCACCGCCTGCATTACTAGACTTTGCTTCACCATGCCCTTGTTAGGCCTGAGCGTTATGAGGGGCTGCTGAATTAGTGGACTGAGCTACAATGCCTACATTTTTCTTCCTTTTAGATGGACAGCCCTGAAGAAGTGGCCCTGCTGACCGCACCCAAAGCAACTCTTTGTGCCCCAACGATACACCATTGGATTCTTCTTACCACACGCGTTGCAACCCACACTAGTCTGTGAATGTGAGCCTGCTGATATAATATTTTGGCTTTACTTGTTAAACTTGGACCTCTGAACTGGTGCACTAGCTGAAGATGGAGCAGGTCCTGATTTTGATTTCCTGAAGAACTGGCAATTGCCTCCTGCCTGAGATCCCCCATGGCTGAAATTTCCTGCATACTTAGCTTTCTTGCTGAATTCCCTGTCCTTCTCTCTCTGTAGTGACTCTTGTTCCTTCAACCTGTCTTCGTTCCCTTGAACAAAGGCAACCATCTTAGTGATGGTCATGTCATTATTCTGAGCAGCTATATTAGCATCAGCAAACAAGTCATCTGAAAGCCCCAAAACCAACCGCCTAACTCTAGCCCTCATATCACGTACCATTTCTGGAGCATACCTAGAGAGAGACGAACTTGAGTTAGTACTCATCACACTCATATCATTCTATTTGAGTCTCTCAAAATCCCAAGACTTAGCTTCCAAGACCTGAATGGGTAGAAAATGCTCAAGAAACGCATCTCCAAACTCCTTCCAAGTTTCAGAAGCCGTATCCTCCCCTCGGGACTCTTCCCATGCTTCATACCAAGTGTTGGCAACATCCTTCAGCTAGTACGCAGCAAGATCTGCCGCCTTAGTGTCTGTAGCATGAATCACTCGAAATATCTTCTGAACCTCATCAATAATGTTTTGTGGATCCTCATCTTGTTTTGACCCTGTGAAGACTGGAGGTTTCATGTCGAGGAATTCCATGGACCTGGAACTGCCCGTCTCATGAAAAACACTTGTTCCCTGCCTTTGTGCCTGAGTAGCAACAATCTGGGTGAGCAACTGGATAGCTCCCCTGACATCCATGCCTGATGCACTAGGCACTAGGCACTGAGCCTGATGCAATCCCCTGGGCTGGAGTGTCCTCCTCTTGAGAAAGATTAGTTGTATCCCTTGGCTAGTAGCTGAGGCCCTCCTGGTGTACTTCATTTTTGCAGTCATTTTTCTGAAATACACATTCGCGCGAGTTAGAAATATTCCTGAAGCATAGCTCTAACTGCACGATCTAGAGTATGAAAGAAATTGAACAATCCTAGATGTCTTGGTGGACAATTGTTTACACGTGTGGCACACACACACACATAAAAGTGACCCAACTGGACACAGATTCATACACTCTTGGACTCTTGAACCTAGGGCTCTGATACCATGCTTTTTCACACCCCGCACTATGGCCTGGGCGTAACACGGCACTCGTGCATGACTACATATGATCGAGCGAACTAATTGCATGGTTGGATCAGCATGTGGTATAACTGTAAGCTACATATAAATGTACAATATAATGATCTGCTAAGGAGTCTGACTGAAATATCATAGATGTGGAAAATACTGAAAAGTCTTCAAGTATAAACAACTAGCCGACAAGGATAACACATAAAAGCCTGCAAACATCTGACTGACTGGACTATAGTCTACAAATCCTCTAAAGAATACTGAGGTGCTAACTGTTTACCGAGACAAGGTCCCCGGTATATCTTATTAGCTGAAAATACTATAATGACTGAAAAAGGGAGGGATAACGCCCCGAAAGACTGGCGCTCACCAACAACTGATTCGAGATGTCCTAGCAAGCAGAGTTGTCAACCTGTAAATCGTTACCTGCATCGCGAGATGCAGGTCCCGAGCAAAAAGGGACGTCAGTACATTTGAATTGCACTAGTATGTAAAACAACTGAAGGAAAGAATTGTAAATACTGAAACTGAAAAAGATAACTGATAGATGGACTAAACATAGGAAGTTAGGTTACGAATACTCCCTCTTGTGAATGGTGAACAACCTATTTATCTGATAAGCTACGACCTCAGGACCAATATATATATGCATAAGCTACGACCTCGGGCCCAAGTATACATATACATATCTACGGCCTTAGGACCAATGATGCATAAAGCATAAACTACGGCCTCAGGCCCACATACAGATGTTCAACATTCAGGAATTTAGAATTCATGAACTGAGAATCATACTGCAAGACCTGATAATGAAATAATGAACCATACCGAGTTACATGATACTAGAATAATGAATATGACTAGATTGAGATGTATACTCATAATAAGTTGATTTGTCATAACTGAACCTCATAGAATATTGAATGATTATGAAACTATTCCATCTAGAGAATAGAAGTTTTACTACTATTCATGGGACATGGCATAATTACTTTCTGATGAAACTTGTAATAGTCATAGTGAATGGGATGTAGGGAGAACCATAGATATTCCCAAACGTAAAGAGTTAGCCTCACATACCTTAACTTCCTGGTCTTGAGAGTAATACAATGTTAATGAACCCTTTCAACTTTAATATATAGCAATACAAGACAAAGGGATTCCATGTTAGCTATGTTACTCATGTTTTGGTAACATAAGCATTTTATCAAACACTTGGTGGGAATAAAAGCTTCATAGTCCTCATTAATGGTGTCTCTACACCCAATCCTCATTCTCTTGCTCCTAGATAAATTTTAAAGTCTCAAATGATTATAATCAACATTATTCTTTATCACGCATAAGGGAAACAACACCCTTAACCAATAATCAACAATCAAAATACCAAACCTATAATTGTTCATATTTTTCTATCAAACCCATCAACTCATATCTCATGAACTAGGGAGTATAATTATTAAACCAATGTTAGAATCAATTAGAGGGTGAGGACATTACCTCTTTGAATTTCAATCCCTTTGAATTCGAGTTCTAGAGTTCCTTCTCTAAAAAATGATGTCCCAATCTAATATCTAATGATATAGAGGGTTTAACCATGTTAATAAGATGTTGGAAAATTAAAATTAACTTAGAATCACCATTAGAACTTACCTTGGGTGGTGGAGGGACCTTTAAGGAGTTAGGTTTTTGAGAGCTCTCCTTTCTAGAGAAATTTTTTATGTTTTGGGGATGTGGGAGACGAAGTAGCTCTTTAAAAATGACTCTCCAAGTGCGTCCCCACGTACCTGTAGGCTTGACCGCGCAAAATGGCAGGAACACTACCACATGTGCTCGGCCGTGCTCGGGCCGCGTATATTGCACACTGTTCTGTAAAACGCACCTAACTTCTTTCAAAAAGATGTTTTTGGGTTCCACAATATATCGTTGGAAAGATATTTCAAAGGCCTATAACCTTCACGTTTTGTGTTTTCCCAAATACCTTACACGTTTTTCAATAAACCTCCTGCAAGACTGACCTTTTGTAAATTTTGTAGAATTTATCGAATGTTGTATACCTCAATCTTCGTCTTGATTCTTAAATAGCTATTTCCACCCATACTCATAATATAGAACTTCACATGTCCAAAATATAACCTTACTACTCATTTAACCCATTCATACCTAAGCCGAATTTACGGGGTGTTACATTTATGCAAGGCTTGTCTATTAGAATTAGTATTGTTGGATTCGTAGGTCAGCTCCAATTATCTAATATCATTTTCCATTTGTTTTACATTAGTAGAAACATCACAATGGACTCTCTAGACCATTTGTTCTTTCGCCACTTCTTTGAGTTTTTGCTGTTGAATCCATTGGGGATTTCCATGTACCTCTCTATCCCATATATCCGTAACAATGAAGGAATAGTCACTTTGTTTAGTCCAGAAGTTAAGAAATCTAAAGTATTTGATAACTTCAGAGTTTTCATTTCCAAACTCGAAAGTAATTAAACTATGGTCTGATCTTGTTTTTGCAAATTGAAAGGAAATCCAATACTTCTTTGTACAAATGTCTAGCATGGTTTCCTTTTAACTGTAATCTTTTCTTCTTTTACTTCATATTTGCTTCTTCACACAAGTGTAATAACATCATACAAATTCACTTGAAAACTCAAATCATCAAAGTAACATCACAAATAAAGAATTGACTATTAAAACACAAGATTTTTCAAAGTTAAATTCAATTTTCCAACTTTTTACATAAAGTGATGAAAGGCACCGGGTCACCTAGACCTCAATCAAACATGCATACAAGTCCAAAATCATCATACAAACCTATCGGAATCATCAAAATATTGATCCGGGGTCATTTACCAAAAACGTTGATCGTGGTCAGCTCTAGCGATTTTCAACGTCAAAAATCACATTTTCTTTAAATATTCGCGTTTAGTCTTTTCGGAAATCGACACGGACAACACATTCAAGTTATGTCATGACCCAAAATCTACTAGAGGTCATGATGATGCCTATCATCGTCATCATACAAGCCAACAATGAATTTTTAACTTAATTAATTATTTTAGTATTTTTTAAACCATATTTTTTTATCAATTAAATAGTAAGAAATAGAATTTACAGGGTTATTGATAATATTTTCACAACTACAATAAAGAACAACCCATAAGCACTCCCAAAATCCGGTGTCAAAAGTGCATGAGCATCAACTAGGAGATAAAATAAAATACAACATCCGTCTAAGATATAAATTAGACAGGACAATACAAATAACTCTGATGCAGATTCCGCAAGCTACGAATAGTAACATGAAATGCAGTTCACGGTAAGTCCTCGCAATAGCCGTGCCTCTACGCCAAAAAGATCACCAGACATATATATGTACCTGCACAAAAATGTGCAGTAAGTGTAGTATGAGTAGATAAATCAATGCGTACTAATAAGTATCTAGCCTAACCCCAAAGAAGTAGTGACGAGGGGTCGACATCGACACTTACTAGTGGTCCAATAA
>ML367012.1:0-35938 GCA_005239505.1 Nicotiana paniculata | reverse complement strand
CCCCAACAAGGAAGAAACAAATGCCTAGGGATATAGGTCAAAAGGTCTGATAGTGTGGCGGACCAAGAAAAGCATCTTCTTTTCATTTAGTCCTTCTCTTTTGTTGTGTGGTCCCATTCCACATTATACACTATTGTTTAGCAAATGTTAACCTGGTTTAACCTGGAATTAGCTGATGATGGCTTAGGACTACTCTGTGACAAATCAAATTTATTTAGGACAAAATTGAAATAGATCATAAGTTATGGACCAAATTAAACTTAACATACAAAATATAGATCAAAATTTGAAAGATACGACTTATTTCTTGCTTTCCCTTTATCTTAAAAGGCTTTACCCTAAAACATCAAGTCTTGCTCCTAAATTCCCTATTAACATGTTTTGGTAAAACAATTACTTTCATTATGGATGTTCGTCCACTAACTACCCAGATATAAATCACATAACAGCATATAGAACAAATGGAATTGCAAGTGAATTTTAGCTAAAAGAAGGAATTTCAAAAAACAAAAAAAATTGCAATGCTAAAAATCAGAATAGAAAGGCCGACATACATTTCCTCGAAGTGTAACGGCGATTCCAAGCGGTTGACCTTCTCTAATTTTGAAAGTAGCAATAGCATTCTTAGCCCTCGTCTTCACTGGCCTTTGCCCAGTAATTAGTGCCAAATCATTCATTGCGGCATCCAAACCCTTTGAATTTTGTGCAGCATCTCCAATACCACAATTTACCACAATCTTTTCAATTTTTGGAACCTACAAGTCAATTATTCCACATACCATATCAAAGTAACACTAACGAATTGTGCCAAGTCAAAGCACTTAAATATTTTACACACCAAATGATATTAGTGCCGAATAAACTAGAACATTTCTCAGTATTTCAACTCTAAAATTCAATCATAAAGAAAAATAAAACAGAGTAAGATTAGAAGACTACGAAGTAAGTATACCTGGTGAATATTGGTGTAATTGAATTCGTCCTTCAACATGGGAACAATCTTTTCGAGGTAATTTGTTTTCAGGCGATTAACCTTTTCAGCTTCACTTTTATCCACCAATACTATCCCTGATGAGGCTTTCACCGTCAATTTATTGGGCAGGGCTAAGACCTTAGCATTTACGGCCGGTAATCGAATGGAATACGCCGGAAATTCGCTGTGGAAAGAGGAGGCCGAGGAGTGCAAAAGCAGAGGAGAAGATGCCGCCATTTCACGCGAGACGATAACAGTCGTAAAATGGCTAAAGAGGATAACGAAAGTTCTTTTTGGATAGAACTGTGAGAGAAAATGACAAAAATGGTCCCTTGTTTTTGGGAGTAGGTTCATGATGGTCCTTTAAAAATGTTGCTGTCAGTTTTAGTCCTTTCATTTTGACAAAACTTAACAGTTTTGGTCTCCATCCATTTTTTAAAAGTTAATTTTAACAGTTCTCCCCACTTCTTTTTGCCCACATCCCTCTTGAAAGCTTAGCTGTAACAAAAAAGACAAACAAAGGCAATTAGGCACACATGACAAAGTATGAGAGATGCATATAGGAAGGGCACTCATAATAAAAAACTATATTTAAAAAGTTATAATTTTCACCTTTAAAAGTGTTATAAACCATTAAAACTGGTTGGTTTAATAAATTCTTTCAAATTAATATTATTGGTGACAGAAATATGTGGTCATTGTTGCTGGATTGGGTTATTGAGCGCACTATCAAGGAGAAAACTTTCTGTTCTAGTAAATATCACAGATTTTACTAGTTCAAATGTATCCTTATTTCTCTCTGTTACAACAAGCTCTGAGATGGCTCTGGTAGACCATAAATTCAAATATTTAAACCCGTGCATTTTAACAGAAGAGAAGATGCTTTAACAACATCCATTCAGACATTTGTTATCAGTCATAATTGAAAGGAAGATGTAGATCATTTTATTTTTCTGCTCTTCTATTGATTTTAGCTTCATATTGCAGCTAAGCTATTAAGAGAGAGATATGGGGAAAAGTAAGTGAGGAGAGTGAAAAAATTGGGGGGAGGGTCGATTCTCTTAATTTTGAGGCTCACGTGAGGCTCATGTGGTGGGGCGGTTAAATTTAACTTTAAAATATAGATGTGGACCAAAATTGTTAAGTTTTGTCAAACTTAAAGGACTAAAACAGGTTGGGGCATATTTAAAGGATCATCATAAACCTACTCCAAAGATAAGGAACTACTCTTGTCATTTTCTCAAAATTGTGAGGACGTTTTATGTTTGAGTGCCCGTAAAGGATGAGAAATGGCTTGAAAATAAATAAATGCTCTTATCCAGTTAACTCCCTAGACTTTCTAAAAATGACAATGATACTAACAATACTCCTAATAATTTTTAAGAGAATGATAATGGGCAGAACAGCCTCCTGGCCACTTAAATTTACAATCCAAGTCAATTCGGTAAACGAACTTATAGCTTATCCATTTAAACACCTCAACTCATACATTTGTGAACTAGTTAGTGTAAACTGTAAGCACTCGTGGAAAGGGCCATAGAAACCCAAATTCTGGGAGAAAGCTGCAGTGGGAAGTCACTTGAAATAAATAAAACGCCGAAAATGACTGGCACTATCTCATCTTCATAATTCTGTTTTTCTTTTCTTTTAAGAACTGTAGTAAATCCAACACTCTGTTTGAGCATCCAGTTACTAAAGAGAATTCAGTACAGCTTACCAGCAGGACTGCTGGTTTAGAATCAAAAATTTCTTCTTTACATTTGCAGATAATGTGAAAGCAAAATTGAAACTGAAATTTGTTGATCACTAATAACTCCTAAAATTACATATAAATGATTTTAAAATTTATCTCGTTGTACAACTCCGAAAATCAAGCCATCATCATGATCAATCACATTGAGCTAACTGTTAACCAGACGCAGAAACTGAGCTTGACTTGAATCTCATTCATCTTCTCTTCTTCCTTGATTGTCAGGTTCATGGTTCCTTGCTACACTTCCTTCCGGTAAATCAGCCACACCATTTCTTGCATTGGATTGCCCATTAGTATCTGAAGGCTGCTTTGAAGCTGGACTGACATTTTCTCCAACACCAACATCCTTTGCAGGATTACTGGATTGCACCCACATAAGCTGCAGAATTTGGCCTTGCCAGGATTTACCATTCAGAAATGCTCTTTCAGCAGAACGACGTGATCGGAAGGATATCCTAGCAGATGTATTTTGCACCTCTGAGCCATTATTACAATCTTGAGGTTCCAAATCTTCCAGCTCAACAGAAGGAGGATCACCAAAAGTAGCAAAGTGCTCCTTCAGGACGTCAACCTAAAAATAAAAAATTATTTACAATATATAAATGAGAATACTGGAACCAGAGCAAATGAATCTACAAATTAACCTGAACCATGTACTAGACAAAGGGGATTAAACACATCCAATTTCCAGAAAAACAAAGATGTGAAAATATGTGAACAAACAGTAGCCCCATGTGAGTTATGAGTACATTAAAAACAAATTAAAACTATTAATTTTTAAAGATTGAAAACCATCAACCGAACACACCTCATTCCAAATAGCACAAGGTTATAGCAGAGACATGCATAGTTTTACACCCTTACAGCTTTGCTTTGGAAGAGTCAGCAAAAACAAAAATGTGTGGAATGAATAAACTCTTGCTGATATTACAAATTTCAAGTTTAAAACGGGAAAGAACATGTCAGGGAAAAAGCAGAACAGCATAAGGAAAACGAAGAAAGAAATATCCGCATTCTTTTTCTCTAGTGAAAGAATCTCTTACAAATAGCAATTATCTGAAGTGAGTTAGAGAGATTACGTTTGCCAGCGCACTTGGTAGAGGTGGAAGGATCTTGAATGCGGTGGGCCGGTTATCTAGTTTGTATCTATTTAAGATAAAAGGTGCGCCCACCGGTGCCAATGGACGAATTGACTGTTTCAAGTTTAAAGCTTCATGCGTTGCAACAGTCGAAGATGATTTTGAACAATTGGGTTCGGCATTCTCTGTAGATCTGCTACTATCTCGTGTTACTTCAGATGGTGGTGATGACACAGTGTTACTAGGTTCTACGGGGCTTGAATTTTCCACTTTACCAGAGTTGGAAACTGTTCCTCCTCCCTTTGGTTTGTTCATAGCCTGATCTGGCGCTGCTTCATCTTTCACACCCACAGCCTGCATAACAAAGGACGCAGAAGAAAGGGGGTTTCAATTGTCAGTTGCTTTTACAATAAAGAAGTTATATTTACAACAACTACTAAGGGAATCCAAAGCAAGTTGAGATCTGACTATATGAATATTCACGGACTGTGTAGCTTCATTTAAACTCATTTCGGACCAATATTAACCAAAAAAGGAAGGAAAAAAAGAACAGATCAATGAAGTTGTATCGCCATACACTGGGAGGTAAACAATAAACTACCGCAGATATAAGACCAATTTGAAGTTACACAAGCAATTACTTTTTTTGGAAGATTAATAACAGCGAAATTCTGCAGCCAAATTGATCCTCAAATATTTCCACGTCTCATCTAAGTTAACAATGAGAAACCTAATCAGACAACACCAGCAAAAATGCCGGCTGAGAATAGCATATAATGGTATATTTTTAAGTTCACAAGACGAGCATAAAAGAAAAGCAGCCGTAATATTGAGATTATAAGCTTAAATAATTGTAATTATTATTTTTGATATTAAGAAGAGGCCATTACTTGCTTCTCAAGTTTATCCAACTTAAGTCGGAACTCATTACGCTTTTGCTCAAGCATCTCCTGCTTCTTGCGCATTTCTTCCTTCAGAAGTTCTAAGGTTTCCAGTTTTTTCTTCAAAGGTGGTGTAGTTTTGAGACCATTCTGAGCCACAGGCTTGGGCAGATCAGAGGTAGCTAACGGAGCAACAGTACCATGTTCAGCAGTTGTTCGGGCTACATTATGCAGATTGTCTTTCCTTTTATGAGGAACCAATAGGTGGGGTGGAACCGTACTGGGTGTCCCACCGCGGGGAGCTAATGGAAAATTACTACTACCACTTGCTCCATTATCCATAATTCTATCCCTGTTTGCCCAGAAAAGCTTTATAAAGCGGTTGCCCATCACAGCATCTGGTGCTTTTAAAGCAGCCTCAGCTTCTTCCCTCTTAGAAAATTGAACAAAAGCGCGTTCACCATTCATCGGGATGTAAATGTCAATAACCTCCCCGAATTTTTGAAAATGTGAAAGAAGAGCTTCTGGTTTGTTGTCTTTCTGCGGAATCCCACTTACAAATAGAGTACGGAGTGCCTTTTGAGATGGATTTCGCATACTGCGTCCAGAACTATTTTGGGGCTCTGAAGATGATTCCATCATTGGAGGGTCTATGGTATCTACATTTGTTTGCTTACCATGACGGTTTACACCCTGAGTGCTGTTGAGTGATTGCAACTTATGTTTAGACCTACTGGTTCTTTCCCACACACTTTGAGATAGAGAAGCTGCTCCAGCATCTCTATCTAGACGCTTAAGTTTAAAGCCATCACAAAGCGCAACCCGATCCTGATCAGAGGAGTCTGCATCCAGCATCATCCCCGTATCATCAATTTTAGACCGATTTACATCCAAGAGTGCTGCTGAATTTTCAGGATGATCATTTGACCATAAAGGCTGATCAGGATCATAGAAATCAGCTCCCCCAGCCACAGAACCACCACCAAAAGTATCAGTCAAACCTAATCCATTGTCAATCACTGGAGGGTTGATACTTTTGTTATGTAAAGCTTTATTAGCCAATGAGCTTGAGGGGCCTATTGCAGGTAAAGATCCTTGTGCAGTAGCTGGTCCCAGCATATGAGCACCGGGAAGTGAAACAGGAAGATTAAACTTAGAAAGGCTCTGCAATTTGAAAAACAAAAAGTCAGAATCAATGTGCCTAAGGACATAGAATTTAATGAACAAGATAAATACAAATATTTGCCAGCTGAGACGCCTACCTGAACATCTTCAACAACGATGCGATTTACTCCATGCTCCAGAGGGCACATATCTCCTCTTAGGCAAAAACCACGCTCCTCAAAGTCTCTACACTTTTGCCTTGGAATGCCCATACTCATGGCAGGATTCAAGGATGTTCTAAGTGTTCCCTGTAAACCAAGGGTATGAAGTGTATCAAGACCACCATTGGGTATTCCTGGAACTATTCCAAACGCATTCCAAGGCGCACCCTGTCCACTGGAAACATTTTGCGGCCCCCTTCCAGTATAAAGAGGATTAATAGGGCCTTGTGGAACAAATTGAGACGCAACATCAATAGTGCTGAACCTAGATTCACACGGACCCCAAACACCAGATTCTCTTCCTCGACCCCTACCAGGACCAGAATGACCAGACAGGGGCTGATTTAGCCTCATCATCTGATATGAATCTGAAGGTGTCCTGAAAAAAGAACCCATTCCTCGTCTTTTCCCAAACCTAGTATCACTCAAGTGAGAATCCCATTCCTGGTAAGGATGTCCATTTTCAAACGGCTTGTTCCGTTTCCTGAATGGTCTCCTTAAAGCCGGTTCAAGAGCCTCTGTCTCTGTAGATTGTGAACGTGTATCCTTTCTACGATGTTTATGATTACGATCATCGTCATCGTCTTCACTAATTTCTTTCTCCTCGGGATCACTATTGCAATCAGAAGTTGAAAGTACCGGTTTTGGAGATGAAACTTTAAGCTCCATGAGTCGACAACCTTGCTTATATAGAAACTTTTACCTCATCGCCATGAGATAATCAAACTAGTTTGATTGCCATCATCATCTACAAAGTTACAACTGCCTGAAAAGGGGGGTCAACAAAAGGGAAGGTATAAATAATTGCAGTTCACGCAGAAAATGAGAAGATGTATTTCATAATTCCATGAAGGCACAGAAGATACAAATAGGACTTTCCTGCATCACGAACTAGTTTGCTTGAATCACATGAAACCAATACAAGTTTCTTCCTACTTCATCCACACAACCTGGAGAAGAGGATAACCCAGAAAAAGAGTAATCAAACATACCCCAAATGACATGACATTGAGCTTCTTCGAGCTGTTAATGACACTACCAGGTATTGTGTGATACCTGATGCATGTGCATAGTTTCAACAAACTATCACATGACATCCATCTAACAAAGATAATGATGCAACCAGCTATCATGCTATACCTGATGCACGAGCATAGTTTTAAGAAACTATCACGACATCCATCTAAAAAGAAAATGACACAATCAGCTATCAAGCGATACCTGATGCATGTGCGTAGTTCCAAAAAACTATCAAAGGACATCCATATAACTGAATGCACGACTTGCAAGTTCCATTCAAAGAACTAACGAATGTTTTCTTCCTAGGCAAGAATACCAAGGTAGACGTGATATTCATAAATTACGGCATCTTTCTTTCACCATGAGGACAGAAACATTTAGTCTTCAGTCATTAGCAGTTACCTGAATGTTAAACATATTGAAGTTTTGGCCATTCAAAGATGTTGAATTATATACCCAGATCATGCTCAGAGCACCACGTCAAAAAGAAAGCATATCGAGACAAATTTGGCAAGTTTGCCTAACCCACATATCACCGTCTAGGCCAAAGCCCTGGGGGCATCCTAAACAATCATGTATATCTTCAACATACTTTGCACATGGAATTTTAAAACTGGTGAAACAACATAAATCGTTGGATAGAACATGCTAAGATTTTCTCTTGTAATTTTTTTATTACTATATAATCAGGGAACCTTGAAGCCAATGCTGCTAATGGGATTTGAACTCTCTTCCCACATGGTGGAAGGTGAGGGTGTTCAGCTAGTTAGCTAACTCAATCCCCAATATGAGCTACAATGGTTACACCCACTACACCGCAGTTTTCTAACTCATTTAGACATGTCTTTATCCAATACAACAGAATCATTATTTCATGGACCTCCCAATGATTGCACACAGCTCAATCAATTCAATAGTGAGTACAGTAATCAAATTATTTTTCATAATGGGACAGGCATATAATTCCAGACCACGATATTAGCAGCCAATAATACAGTTAAAATGGAATATGCTAATTGCTACCTTCTCAAAAAAAATGACTCAAGTACAAAATACCCTGAATTACGTCCTGCTGTGTATCAAACCAAGNGGGGGGGGATATCCTATGGCTAAAAACGTAGTGGCAGCAAGCTCTTTAAAATGAACCAGCTCTAATCATTCCAGTCTTAAGTATCAAAATGCTAAAAACGAGTAAAGATAAAAATCAATCACTAAATCGAATGCAATACAATCACCCAATAGCTACGCTCAATTACGATTATTTATCAAATTAATAAAAGAATATCAAGCTGGATTACAATATCTAAGCTCCAAATATAATAAATTAATGAAAAAAAAGAAAAGATAAAAGAACCGAACCTCTTAAAATAAGCCTTTTAGGGTTTCGATTAACCGGTCTGAATTTCAAGAAGTTGTATACATCGCCGGTGAGATACTTCGTGTGGCCGCAATATATTTATGTATCTCTTATTGTTTCTGTCTCCCTCTTTTAATTATTCTGTCTTCTTCTTCGTGTTCCCGTATGATACTCTGAGAAAGAGGGTTTTGACAGACAGGGATTAATAAAAATTAGAAATCTATGGTCACAGTACAACCCCCTATGTTTTCTTCGTTTGCAAAACCCAAAAGGCCTAAAAATGCCTATCTAACTTTCAGAATTGGTCTATCCATGTCATCCATTAAAAAAATATTCATTTCATGTTATTGCCGTTACAACTTTGGCTCACCTATGCCATTACTGAACTAACGGCACAATTTTATTTTTTTTAATTTTTAAAAAAAAATTAATGGTAAGTGGCATAGGTGAGCCAAAGGTATAACGGTAGTGGCATGAAATGAGCATTTTTTTAACGGATGGCATGGATAGACCATTTTAAAAGTTGAGTGGCATTCTTAGGCTTTCCGTTTGCAAAATAGTGACAGTAATATATTGTGTTTTGGGAAAAGGGTCAAATATACCACTATGCTTTCGTATAGTGTTTAGATTTATCCTTCTTTATACTATCGGGATATATTTATCTTTATCGTTGGTCAAACTTTTTAAAAATATCCTCCACCTAACAGAAAGCCACCAAATTAAAAAAAAAAAATTAAAACCCATTAATAACCCGTTAAATCTCTTTTATTTACTGCACTTCTTCCTTACATATTAGTCATCTCCTTCGTAGTCACTTATTGAATTCAAGAAGTGAAAGACATAAACATATCGAAAAAGGGTTTGATATGTCCCTCTACTATCATCAATAGTTTAAAAAAGCCCTACATTATACTATTAGGACATTCAAACCCCTGATGTTATACTATTATATATATGCCCTTATTTTAACGGAAGGGCCACGTGGCAAGCTTAAAACCATCCGGTTAAATTTATAATGGATCCGACCCAACCCATTACCTAACCCGACCCTAACCCTTCTAGACCCTTCACTCTTATTAACGTGTGAACCCTAATTTCTTCACTCCTTCTCTGTAGATGTCCCTCTCTCTCAACTAAAATTCTTTCTTCTTCTCAATTAAACTTCTCAATTAAAATTCTTTCTTCTTCTTCGATCAATCAACTCTGATTATATTGTTCTATGTCTAGTTCTAGTGTTACATCGAGAAGGAGGTGCTACAATGGGGAGATTGCGAACAACTTCACTTCGACGACTACAAACAACCCCGGAATGAGATTCTACAAGTGTGCTAAATCAGAAGTAAGTGTGAATTTTGTTGGTGACTCATTACTCGTCGATTTATTTAAAGTTTTATTTTTTCTTTTCTTTAATTTTTTCTGTTCTTAAACATAGTTATTGTTTGTATTTGTAAGAATGAGTCATGTGGATATTAGGAATGGCAAGACGAATCCTTCCCGGACAAAGCATTGATAGTAATCAACGATTTCAAGTCTAAATTAGATGATGCCAATGTCAAAATGAGGACATTAAATATGTTGTTGGATGCGTGCAAGCTTGAAAGGGACAAATTGATGGAAAAAGTTGATGTTTTGGAGGCTATAAATGATGTTGAAGTGAATAAAGCAAAGGAGATGGAAGTGAAAGTGATGCACATAAAGATGTTCATTATGGTTTCATTTGCACTGTTAGTCGGATTTGTTGTGGCATTGATGATGAAATGAATTCAGCATTTTGTTTAGTGCAGTAGGGTTTTGTTGTAGTTAATTGTTGTAAAATCCAGATTTTAATGAGTGTTTTTTGTTGGTCAGCTTGTAATGAATCCAGATTTTCGTGAATAAATTTTGTGTAGTGCATTATGGCATTTTGTGTAGATTTTCATGAATGCATTTTGAATTCTTCAGATTTGTTGTGTTGGTCAATTGGTTTTAAACAGAAAAACTGGGCAGTTATGACCAAAAATATGGACAGAAAAAACAGACCCTAATGCAATAAAAATTGGGCAGTTATGACCAAATATCTGGACAGGTAAAACAGACCTTAATGTAGAAAAAACTGGGCAGTTATGACTAAAAATCTGGACAGTTAAAACAGACCCTAATGCAATAAAATTTGGACATTATCACCAAAAATCTGGACAGTTAAACAGATCCTAATGCAATAAAATCTGGACAGTTAATTACATATAGAAGTATTGTCAATGCAGTAATTACATATCACCAAAAATAGGAGACTGTCATGATTACATATCAGTTTGCAATAATTACATCCCAAAATATTAATATAACATTAAACATAAGACTATCATGAAGTTTGCAGTAATTACATCAAAAAATATACACAAAACTACATAGAACTTGATCATTTCCCTTTCCTTATCTTCAGCTTCCCAATCTTCTATTTGCTGTTTTTCTAACTAATTTGAAGTTGTAGCTGCTTTACCCTTCCACATGAGGTCTGCTGGTGAATATGGAAGGTCTGCGGGCTCACTAACACCAGTGTGATCACCAGTAAAGTTGATAGATCTAGCCCCAACTGGTAAGTTTACCTGTTGCCTCAGTTGAAGTCTTGTCTTGACTTCTAATATCACTTTTGGCCTAACTATAACATCTTCATCATGTTCCATACTTGATTGACCAACTCTAGGTGTATGCATGAAGCTAAATACATTATCCTGACTTGGTTGAGTCATTTGAGGTGCTGAACAGTGTATTTCTTCTTCTGTTTCAGAATCCAACAAAGTTCTTGTCCTTTTCAAAGGTTGTTTTCCCTTGCTTACCTGCTTTCCCTTTGGTTGCTATTAAAAAAAGTTCAGCATATTAGAGAACATAAATACGTTCAGCATATTAGAGAACATAAATAAGTTGCAATTCTAGATTACCTTAGCACAAGTTCTTGCATTATGATTTGGTTGACACATTTGTCACAAGTCATGGTTCTACCTTTCTGGACTGTGACCACACTCCTTGCCTTTTAACTACCTCGTCCTTCTGCCTATCCCTCTTAACTTTTGGCCTGCCAGCCAACTTCACCGACTCTGGGGGCTCAATTGCTTGTGATGGGTCAATTTTCCAAACTCCTCTAACAGGTTAGAGCTTGTGTCTATAAGTAAGTAGGAATGCCTCCTTACTGTACCATCAGTGCATCTCTGTCAAAGAATCACCCTTGTTGTGAAGTATAGCTTTAATAGCATGAGGGCATGCGATTCCTGTAAGGTCCCATGCCCTGCAGGTGCACTTCTTTGTGCTTAAGTTGACACAATACTTGTCAGACCCTTCCCTAACTTCATGTCCTCCCCATTGGAATTAACTTTACACACTTGAGAAATCTCCATGAATTCATTGTATAATTCTAGGCTCTTTGGACTGTACTCATCGCTCCATATACTAGCTTCAACTTCATGTTTTGTCATCATGTTCATAACTTTGAGTCTTATGTCTTCCAACATCTTAATGATTGACTTTTGCCTTGCTTCCAAAATCCATGAATTGAATGATTCAGTCAAATTGTTGTCAACTGACTGATTCTTGCAAACTGTATCTAGATAAGCTCTGCACCAATACTATGGTGGGTACTTCAATAAACTCTTTGCTGCATCTTTGTTCAACTCTCCTAGCTTGCTTAGTTGGTCTTTGAAGTCTTCTTCATAAGTGCACCATGAACACCACCAAAGCAGTTTTTTGTATTCCCCAATATTATATGTCTTGCACCAGTTAGCCTCGATATATCTAACACAAAACCTATGATGTGCTTATGGTAGAACAGTTTTAATTGCCTCAATTAACCCCTGGACAGAAGTAGATGATAGAAAGAAAAAAAATCAGAAGTAGATACTGGACAGAATCAAGTTGACAACAGAAAGAAAAAAAAAATCAGAAGTAGATACTTGACAGAATAAAGGTGATTCAGAAGTAAAAATTCAGAAAACTTACCTTTTGCATGTCTGACATGAAGGTGATTCCTTCTCCTTCCTTAAGGTCTAGAGATTCCTGAAGCAATTGTAGGAACCAGTTCCAAGAATGCTTTGTTTCTTTATCAACAACAGCTCATGCCAAAGGATAAAAATGATTTTCTGCATCTTGTCCAATATCAACTAGTAATTGACCTTTGGCTTTCTCTTTTAGAAATGTGCCATCTACACCAATAAATGGTCTTAACCCTAACTTGAACCTCATCTTCATAGCTTTGAAGCAAACATACATCCTCAAGAATCTTCTTTTCCCATTTTCAAGTGCATTTTTTGAAATGTTAATCACTACATCACTACCTGGATTACTCTCCCTCAATTCAATGGCATAAGCATCAAGTTTGTTGTATTCATCTGCAAAACTCTCATCTAAGGTCTCCAATATCATTCTTTTTACCCTCTTGCACTTCTCATGACTCACGTTTAACTCAAAAATCCTTTTCAAATCAAGTACCATCTCCCTTACCTTATATTTAGGATTATCCTGTAGCTTTCCCTTAAAGTAATGTGCAATGGTATTGAAATCAACAATACTATTATCATATGCATAGCCACAATTATGTTCTGACTCTAATATCTTTACAATAACCCCTGCATTACCATCTTTTCATATTAAACAAAGAAAGGAACAGCCCACAATGCATCTATACCTAACCCTCCTTTTGTCACTCTTTTTCAATTTTAAGACTTTCTTGTTGGCTAGAGCATACAACTTCATAAACTTCCTAGCTTCTAGTATGTCCTTAAAGGCCATGCCTTTATATATCTCCTTGTAATCATTTAGATCTCAGTTATATCTTTTTTTTTTGAGTATTGAGTAAATATAATTCTTCAGAATCATATCCTTCAGAATCACATCCCTCAAAATCAGAACTAGAGTCATAACCTATTTCACTTAAGGTACAGTCAGTACCAGCTTCATCTAAAATCTGAAATGATTCACTATAATCAATAATATTGGGAATACACTCAATAAGGGGGTCAGATCATCCACAACATATATGTTCACTACATTATATTTATTAGAAAGCAAGGATGTCAACTTTCTAATCCCCACATCCCCTTTAACCTCATACAATTTACCAGAAGGTCCAGCAACTATAAGTTATTGAACCCCTAAAAACCCTAGCTCAACTATGAATTAAGATTCTCTATATATATAAGAAAGCAAGTCTGGATCATACCCTGACAAAGTGTGCAGTTTATTCTTTGTGTACCCAACTTCAGGATGTGCAACCCATGCACCTTCATAATTGAATATTAAATCAACTAAGACAATCTCCAATAACCTAGTAAATATAGAAAATAAGAATGGTTATCAAACAGTAAAAAAAAATAGGCAGAAAATGAATAAAAATGTTGTGAGACAGAATGTGGAAAGTAAAAAAATATGAATAAACATAGGCAGAAAATGGCATGTGAGACATAGGGTCCCATGAATAAAAAAATATAACATGTACAAAAGGATCCACAAAAAAATTCAGTTTATGGGTCACCCCTTCATCAAAAATTGACAAAGAGAACAAAGGTGCACTAAAATCCAACCACCGAAATAGTTTAATGAAGCAATTGCATTCAAAGTTCCTACATTTAGGACCACCTTAGCTAATAAACAAAGAAAAAGCACCGAATCTCAGTCAACATCACAGAAAAACCACCTCTGAGATAAAACCCTAAACCAGAAGATAATAAATCCACCTCGATATATACCCACAACATGCAACAGCTACAAATCGGGACCACCTCGAAACTGAAACATGCAACAACTACAAGAAGAAAAACTATAAAGTATTTACATAAAAATGAAGGATAAAGCTTAAATCTTGTCCAACCCAAAACCCTAGACCACACAATAAGAATAGTATAACAAGTAATCGGCAAAATCGATCAACAAATACTAAAATCAACCAGTATAATGAAGAAACGACTAACCTTTACACCAAGATCATATGAAATCGGTAGATTGGAGTCAGCAATAACACCGGTCTCTTAGAGGTTCGAGGGGGTGAAAAGAAAAGGGGGAAATTAATCAAATGTCGGTGACATGCCATATTTTAGAGAAAGGTTAGGGTCGGGTTGGGTAATGGGTTGGGTCGGATCCATTATAAATTTAACCGAATGGTTTTAAGCTTGCCATGTGCACCTTCCGTTAAAATAAGGGCATATATGTATAATGGTATAACGTTAGGGGTTTGGATGTCCTAATAGTATAACAGAAGGCTTTTTAAAACTATTGATGATAGTAGAGGGGAAGATCAGACCCTTTGCCGTAAAAAATACAGACAATCATATACTCATTTATACATTGAGTCCCAATTATTTTAATATCCTTATTGTATGTTTATTATATTACCTTTTTCCAATTTCTTTTTCTTCTTCACCTTCTCTCTTTGTTTCTTCCATCATGTCGAACTGTACCAAGTATTCATCATGATTTTCTTTCTACTATGACTTGAATGTTTATAACATCTTATTAGGTTGGCAGTTTTGAAGTCTTAAGGCAGCTACGAAGTATTTCTTCCTCCAATAGAACCTTAACAATCTGTCATGCCCCGAACCTGGGCCTGGACGTAACACGGCACCCGGTGCCTGAATACTGTGACCGAGCGAACCAACTAGCTGGCTAAATCAACATGTGATATCATAACATTCTAAAAGCGGGAGATAAATTAACATATGTTGATACACTGAAAGTCTGAATGATATAAATTAATGTGTGGGAACACTAACATAAGTCTGAAGTATATTTGTAGCCTACGTTGCTTAACATAAAAATCCTGTGACTCTATCTAACTGTTAGTCCAGTCTATGAAGCCTCTAATGAAGTACTGAAAACACTGGTTGCCTGAAAATACTGAAGACTACAAGGTAATGATAATACCCCGAAAGAACTGGAGATCACCAAATAGCTGGTACGAGAATCCTAGCGCTCTGAATCGTTAACATGTAAATCATTACATGCATCGTGAGACGCAGGCCACAGGTAAAAAGGACGTCAGTACATTTAAATTGCACTGGTATGTAAAGTAACTGAAAGAAAGAATTATAAATGCTGAAACTGAAACTAAGTTAATAACTAAGAATTGATAATTGATAACTGAAATGATAACTACTGAAAACTGAAAACTGAAATGATAACTGATAACTGATAACTAAAATGAAAACCGATAACTGATAACTGAAATGATAACTGATAACTCAACTGAACAAATGAAGTAAGGATATGAATACTCCCTCTTCTGAATGGTGAACAACCTGTTTATCTGAATAAATTACGGCCTCAGACCCAATATATATGTGCACAAGCTACAGCCTCAGGCCCAAGTATACGTATACATAACTACGACCTCCGACCCAAAAATGCATAAAGCATCAACTACGGCCTCAATCCCAAACATGCATAAATCATAAACTACGGCCTAATGCCCAAATATGCATAAAGCATATAAACTACGGCCTCAGGCCCAAATACAGGTGTTCAACATTCAGGGATTTAAATTCAGGAACTGAGAATCATACTGCAATATGGTGATGCTGAAATACTGAATCATATTGAGTTACATGATACTGGAATAATGAATAGGACTAGACTGAGACATGTATTGTTGAACTGATTATGAAAACTGAAATTTCAAATGTTTATGACATGATGAGTAATCTAGACTGAGACTCATGGGCATCAAACCCAAGTCTATATTGATTAGGCACTAATCTCACACCGTTGAGAATGAAAGTCATGAATGAATTATGGAGCTAGATAATAGAAATTCTACAAATATTCAAGGAACTAGGCTTAACTATATTTCTGAGGCAATTAATAACGTCGTAAAAGAAAAGTAGTGTAGGGAGAATCATTAACATTACCAAACATAGAGAGTTAGCCTCACATACCTTAAATTCCTGCTCTTGAGCGTAATACAACATTCGCCAACCCTTCAACTTTAATATATTTTAATACAAGTCAAAGGGATTCCACATTAACAATAATACTCATGTTTTGGCCCCTTAGGCCTTTTATCAAACACTTGGAAGGCATAAAGATTCATAGTCCTTGTTAATGATGTTTCCACACTCAACAACCTATTTTTTTTCTCTTAGATAATACTAAAATCTCAAATTGTTATAATCAATACCATTCTTCATCACCCATAAGATAAACAACACTTAACTAATAATCAACAATCAACAACCCAAACCTATAATCGTTCATGCTTTTCTATCAAACCAAATCATTTCTCATGAACAAGAGTCTATAATCATTAATCCAATACTATAATCAAGTAAAGGTGGAATATATTACCTTTTTGAAGTTCAATCCTCTTGAATTCGAGTTCTAGGGTTCCTTTTATCAATCATGATGTCCCAATCGAATATATAATGATTTGGAGGGTTTACCCATGTTAATAAGGTGTGGGGAAATTGAAATCAATTTAGAATCACCATTAGAACTCACCTTGGATGGTAGAGGGACCTTGGGGGAGGTTAGGTTCTTGAGAGCTTCCATTTCTAGAGCAAGTTTTTGTGTTTTGAGGTGTGGGGGACGAAGTAGGACTTTAAAAATGACCCCTCGGGTGCACCCCCGTGCACCTGAAGTCCTGACCGTGCACCTGAACACGCAGAATGGCAGTAGCATTGCCATAAGTGCACAACCGCACACGGGATCATCTGGGCGTTCATACTATGTATTGCTCAGTAAAATGCACATAACTTTTAGAACAGAGATACGTTCAAGCTACAAAATATATCGTTGGAAAGCTATTTCAAAGGGATACAACTTTCATGTTTTAAGATTTCCCAAATTCCTTGAATTTTCACTAAATTCTATTGGAAGACGGACATTTTGTAATATTAGTCGCTTTTATCGAATCTTATACACCTCATTCTCCGTATTGATTCTAAAATAATTATTTCCACCCATACTCATACCAAGAGAATTTCACATGTCTAAAATATTAAATTAATACCCATTTAACATATCCACACCTAGTCCAAAAGTACGGGGTGTTACACAACCTAAGTACACTAACTTAATGCATTAACCAAACACAAGTATTATTAAAGTTTATATCAGTTGTTACCAACTTATTGTCAAGTGTGTATTACATTAGACAAAGGGATGCTATATTATAACCACACACAAAAAAATAATCGAAAGTGATAACATGACATACTAATGCCACATGAACAACTAATAACCAAAAATATAAGTTCTTACTAATCATACTTCCACCATCATTGCCAGTCTCTCTCTAAATGAATAAAATGTGTTAAGACATCTCAGAAATCTAGGTTTTGTATTTTTAAATAATGAATAACGGGTTTGGGTTAATGAATTTTTTAAAAATGATTATTTTATTAATCAGTGGATTTCCATTAGGTGGAGGGTATTTTTAAAAAAATTAGCTAACGGTAAGGGTAAATATGGCCCCATAATATAACAGAGGGTAGATAAAAATAATATACCAAAGTAGAGGGGTATATTTGGCCATTTTCCCTTGTGTTTATAATAATCTCTTATTATTGAGTTCTTGGCCAAAATTATCCATTACCTTTAAGGGTAAGTTTAATTCTGTCCATCAAATATAACCTTGAGTACCAATTGTATTTAATTTTGTCCTTCAAATATAACCTGTAGTACTAATTGTCCTCTAAGTTTGCAAAAGTTGAGCATCTTTAGTCCAAGTAACAGAAAATAAAACATTTGTTTGAAAAACTAACTACAACATGTGATACTTTTCACCTCCAAATCAATTCATCGCCCTCTTCTTACAAGAATTATTTGGCTGAAAATTACAACTTCCACAATTCCGCTAGATTCAAACAAAGCCCAGATCGCATACAAGACCTAAATAGCATAATAACTTCAGCAAAACAATGCTTTAAAGTTCAAACTCAAACCAACATGATCGGATAATTATGGTGCTCCCATCTAGTGGGGAAGGTCAACTAGGAGTATGTATAATGGTGGTCAACGCATTAAAAAGATTTTATATCAGCGATTGCTACATTTAAGTGTCAGTATATATATTGTTGATACCCAATTTTTTCTATATTATTTTCAAAATGCATATATACTTTCAAAACAATTCATGAGCATCAATTAATATTTTTTCCATAATTTTTTGTAATTTTTAAAAGGATTTCTAATTAATTTATTCCATTATTTTATTGTCCAAATAATTATTAATTGCATCACAAACCATTTATAATAATTTTATTATTTAATTTTCATCATTTATATTTGTAATAAGCTTTAATTATTTTATAAATAACCATACTTACATCTTTAGGTTATAATTGCAATAACTTTGCAATAATAGCCCATATGTGCATAATTACTTTATCTTATAAGAAAATGACATTTTATACTTTTATAATATTAAGTAATTATTTTAAATCATTTTCATACATAAATAGCATTTTTATCATTTATTAGCTATTTCTATAAATTATTTTATCAATTAATTGGGTATTTAACAAATAGCCTCTTTTAATTTGATTTTCGGACTTAGCCCAATTACTACCCCAGCCCAATTAAACCAACCCAATATCCATAACCCTGATCCAATACCCATAATGCAATTCTTTAAACCCGCCCCAACCCAGATTGAATCCTGGTCGTTGATCCTAGAAGATCAACGGTCCAGGATCCTTTACCTTTTTTAATTAACCAAACCACCCCCAAACCTTACTCATTTTTTCACAGCCCGCTGCCCTGAAAATCCCTCCTCCTCTCTTCTCTCTCTCACCCTCCTCCTAACCCTAGCCTTCCATCACCAAAATCCCTTCGATCCATGGGTTTCTTCTTCGATTCTAGGCCTTATCCGACCTCCTATCACTACTGGTTGTTCGACTTTCATGTTACTTGATGGAATCTCAAAGATACTCGAATAGACTTGGTTCAAATCCCTCGTTTTCTCGATGAGTTCGTCTATGTCGACTGGTTCTCATATCTATGTCTGCATGTCCTAAGATTTCTAATTATTCTACTGCTTGATATAATGGCTACCCGTTACTTCGACCATGTCAAGTAAAAGGGGTTAATTGATTTATTTGCCTAATTAAGGTTTGAAATCTTATTTTCTTTTAAAACTGATATCTCTCTGAATATTTTTACATATTCTTTCCTTATATGTGATTCATGATCGGTACTACTTTCCTTAATGGTATTACTGGCTTGATTTCTGGGCTTTGATTATTGTGACCGACCTATAAATGGTCTCTGGACTTATTACGTACCTTATTAAACCTCAATCTTGTCTGATAATTTATTTCATATGATATTTTCCATAATTTAAGTGATATTCTCAGGATTTTGTTCTCTTAATTGATTGGTGTTTAGCCCTAATTAATTAGTTAATTGATGTTGCATGCCTTATTTGTGCGCAATTGGTTGTCCTGCCTTATTGGGCTTACCCTGCTGTATGCTATATAAACCTTTAATTATTTGAAGCACAAACAGACGCCGAGACACAAGCTCAGGCTCACAAACCTACACTCACACACTTACACACACTATTTGAGTTCTTCCTATTTTGCTGCATTGTCTAGCCGGCTGAAAGCCAAGGCTAGACTCTTGGATTCCAATTGCCTGCACCTTCCTGTCTACTTCCCCCCTAACTGGTATGCCTTTAAACTGTTCCCTTTGTTCTATTCTATATGTTTACGTAGTCAGTTTATTACAGAAATACAACATGCTTATGTGTGACACATGACTCCTGATCATTTCCTTCCCAATTGATATGCCCTAATCCTTGTTATCTCGTTTTGCTCTATATGACTATGTGGTTAGTATATTTCAAATTTCAATATGCTTCTGTTTGATCCATGATACTTGTTTACTTTCTTCTGAAACTAGCATGCTACTACCCTATCCTGCTCTATGTGTTTGTTTGGTTAATTATCCCAAACTTTAGCATGTTTCCTGTTTAATACATGTCTATGTGATTTCACCTAGTGGTAATTAATGAACTAAGTAATCCTCAGTGATATGAAACCTTGTTTGGTTCAGCTATATGTTCCCTATTCTGAGCATGTTTAGACATTGCAAATATGTGTAGCCAATCCTGTCTGTTAGTTCAAAGTGTCCCTGCTCTTTGTAAATCACTTTAAGTACTAGTATGAAGCCGCCACAACGTTCTGGGATAGTGAAAGATCCGTGTTTCGCTTTGGATACAAAGAAATGACCCCTCTCTTGAAAGAAATAGGTGGATTCACTGGACTGCCTTGGGACAATCTCGGTTTATTGGTCCCAGAAAATTATGGGTCTGAAAAAGAACGACGATTTGGAGTGCCTGAAGAAATACTACATACCCTTTGACTATCTCTATGAACGATATGGTCATAGAAAATCCTATCGTATCTACCATGATGAATTATCTATCACTTCCTTAGGTTGTATTCACCGCAGGGTTTTTGTGTTCATCGTTTGCTTCCTGGGTATGATAGTGTTTCCGATGCAAGGGGACATAATTCATACCAGAATGGCCATGGTAACAAAAAACCTAATGGAGGGGATCAAGGGGAAAACATATACCATTGTCCCTATGATCATAGAAGACATATATCGGGCCTTAGACCGCTGCCAAAAGGGATTCAAACACTTTGAGGGTTGTAATCTGCTGCTACAGGTTTGGTTGTTAGAGCATCTCCAAAGAGGTCAATATCGTCAAGAGTTTCCATGAAGGCCGTGGAATGATCATATAACTTTACATTACCCTAAGAGAATGACCTATATCCCAGATATGTTTGCTCAATCAGAGAGTGCTACAGAATGGGTGCAGTTTTTCGACAATTTGACTAAGGATCAAGTTCAATGGATGTTCGAATGGTTCCCTACTGACGAGTTCATCATCAGATCTAGGGACGGTCCGCACTTGGTGTTGATCGGGTTAAGGGGCATCTACCCTTATGTTCCCTTCAGGGTTATGAGACAAGCAATCATGCAGGAGGAAAGTGTAAAGACCCGTAATTTATCGTTTAAAATAATACCCGAATAAGTCCCCAAGTTGTTATAACTGTAGAAATTCTTAAAACAGACATATTTTTCAGTAAAAAGTACCCCAGAATTTGAAAGATGAATTTTCCAGAAATTTGGGCATTATGCGATGCACTATGCGATCGCATAACGTGTATGCGGGCCGCATAATGGTCGCATACATGGGCAAAATCACTGCCCAATTTGAGGACAACTATGCGGTCCAAAATGCAATCGCGTGTTGGTTCTGCGGAACGTATGGTTGTCGCATTCTTGCCCATTGATTTTGGTAAGGGAGGTTATGCAACGCAATATGCGATCGCATAACGTGCATGCAGACCGCATAGTGGTCGCATACCTGCACAGTGTGTTTTAAAGGTTGGCCCATCTTGAGGGCCATTCTGCGGTCGATTATGCGGACCGCATGTCAGGAATGCAATCGCATTCCTGACCGCGCTCCGGTGTCGGGCTCCTATTTTTTTAATTTTAAAACCCGACCCCCAGTTCATTAAAACAACCCTCCCCTTCATTTTTAACTGATTTCTGAGCAAAAATAGAGAGAAGGGAGAGAGGGTTCTTGAGAGGAAAGTTCTTCTTCATAAAAAAAAATGGTTTCTTCAAAGTCGCTCAAGCCCGGAATCTATCGAGTTATTGCTATCTTCTTCACTCAAAGAGGTAAGTCTTCACCCCATTTTCCCCAAGTTCTCAGATTTTAATTAAGAATAAAACACATAGGATGATTCTTGAAAATGGAGGTCGAACCCATGAATGCATGTGAGTAAAACTTCTTAATCTAGTAAAAAGGGGAGAGGGTTGGGGTAAATTTCACAAGGAAGGGGTGGTAATCTAATGAGGTCACCTAACGTTCGATAAAATGCTTAAAAGAGTTCGAATTATATGCATGATTTCCAATTCTGAGTTGAATATGTTTAATTGTGAACTAGATTGGCGGTACTAGTTGATTCGGTGATTTGTGAGTAAAAGTTAAAAAGGAATTCCGACCCAAGGTATGTATGGCTAACTTTAATCTTCGTAAAGTCACCTTGTTGGAGCTGGAACAGTCGCTACGTGTTAATTTTCGGAGTATGTGTAAATTGGGTGTTCTAAATATGTCTGACTATCTAGCTGAAATTCATGTATTTTGCTATTTGGAATTGTGAAAAGGCGATTTACTTGTGAATGTTTTACCATGTACAAGGTTGGTTAAGTACCCTAATATGACGATATGAAGGATTGGTAGCAAACCCAAGTATGTGAATATGACTAAGTGCTAAGAGCTGTGAAATGATATGATAAACAGAAATTGTGGTTGATTTAATCGTACTACACTGATTGTGGCAATGTCTTATTTGACTCGTCGTTTTGGGCAAGATCTGTTGTGACTTGAAATCGTATGGGTGGTTGGTTGTAATGAGATTGTGTCCTTATGATGAAATTCTCTGTGATTGAATTGTGAATTGGAAATGTTGATATGAAATGTGACTGTATGGTGGGATCGGGTTGCGCGCCGCAACACGAAGAAATAAGGGTGGGTGAGGTAATAAGGGTGACCAGGGTAATAAGGGTGGCCGAGGTAATAAGGATGGAATGTTATCACGTTGAAATGAAGAATCTATGAAATTCTTGAATATGGTGTTGTTGGAAAGGAAAAAGGGGAAATCTGTGGAACTTGTGATTTTGATTGTTTCTGTTGTTGTGCAATACTTGCTGATTCTATTACTGTCTCTTATATGTGCATGGCTGATCTTACTTAGAGTAAAGTTTGTTCATACATACTAGTACTATTCCACAATACTAATGTCCCTTTTGCCGGGGGCGCTACATTTTCTTATATGAATGTAGGTGGTTCTACGGCAGGTAACTCAGTCCACCGTTAGTAGTGCCTCCTTTCCACTCCGCATTTGAATTGGTGAGCCTCACTTCCTCTCGGGGCCATATGTGGTTCATGTCACCTTCTTTTGGGTCTATTTTGTATTGTAAGGTATAGCCGGAGCCTTGTTTCCGGCAAGTATTGTATAAAATCCTATCACTCGTAGAGGCTTCATAGACATAACATGGGTATTGTACATATGTATTTTGGGTAGTGACAATCGTGGTCCACGTGGTAGAAGTATGTATGTTGTATGTATCTTGCAAGTATTTAGCACCATATGTTGTTAATGATAAAAGGTAGAAATGAATTTAACTTGGAGTTTTATGTTAAGTCTCAAATTGCAAATTCACATGAGTAAGGTATATGGAAATCACGGGGTCATGTGTGGGATAGGTGAGGCAAATCCAGGTCCGCTTGACTGGGGCCACCCGGTTGAGCGCCGGTTGTGTCCCTCGATTTTGGGGCGTGACAACAAGTCATACCGCGGATCGTTAAAATAAGTCATTATAGGGCAGATTTTCAGGATGACGACCTCCCATACAAATGTGAAGCTCAACATATGTGGAACCTAAAGATTATTGTAGAAAGGGACACCATCAAACCATATTGATATCACGCAGGGCACGTGTAATTTTACCCATCATAGTTGGAGGATTGCATGGCAGGAATAGTCAAGCCAGGGGTCGTTCGAGGAAATAGAGTCATCGATGAAGCTGCCGAAGCACAGGAGAAGTATAACAGGCTGTGCAAAAGGGTTCGCGAGTCCGTGGCCGAGCATTTGGAACAACACAAGACTGATATGGAATTAGTCAATGGATGGAAGGAAACGGCTACCAGATCGAATGAAAGGTTAGAATATCTGGAGCAGGGTCTGATGGAACTGGAAGGGAAGATGAGGAAAAGAGTCATAGACTGCCAGAATGCCGAAGGTATCGAAGGAGGACATCTAGCAAGGGCATACCTGTTGTTGGACATGCGCGACCTGGGGAACCTGATCGATGGATCCAAGAGAACCAAGCCTGGAGAAGGTCCTTCTGGGACCAAGTAGATTAGGTTTATTTGTTTTTGCTTTTCAAATATAATAAGGCCAAGTGCCATTAGTGACTTATATTATTTAGTGTCATTTTAGATTAATCTATTTTACATTAATGAAATGAGGCAATTATTGTCACTGAAGTTCTCCAAATCAACTTGTCACTAGGCCTACCTCGGACACAACGAGGCTCCCGGATTAGGACGCAAATTTACATTTCCGCACTATGTGTTTAAATATTGCAAATCCTCTTTTTGGAACCCTTACTGACTTGGTTACCTTTTGATGTTCTTTCCTTTTTGATTATTCCCATTCTCTAAGGTTGGTTCACACATACTGGCATCATCAATATATTACACCAGACCCAGAGGCCCTCCACCTCCTCATCTTCCAAGTACATCAAAAGGCAAAGGGAAAGCTAATATGGATAATATAAGTGGCGACAACACCGCACATGTTGAGAATGTGGAAACTTCTGATGGTCGGAGTACTCCGGCACCGTCCTTGGTTTTGCGGCTTGAAAAGAAAATACTTGAACTACAAGGTGAGCTTGAACATGTCCATAACTTGGCAAACATATCCCTCACACTAAACGTCCCAGATATCAACCATCCAAATACCCAAAAATCGGAACCTCCCCAGAATGCACCCGACCAACGCCCGCAGAATCCTCCCGTACCCCATCAATATACAACCCCTCCTCAAAATCCTTTACCCATACCTACACCTTCTTAACATCAACATCTCCCGACTCAATATCCACAAACCACTTGCCACACTCCTCAGAATACCCCACAACCTATCCCCGATCCCCAAAATTCAACCAATGATCGCCACTATACCCAAACTCCTGGCCTTCACGAAAACAACCCCATATACATGGAAACCTTACCCCACTCTACTCAACAAATCTCATATACACCAGAATCCATCGAGAAAGACCTGCTCATTAGGAACATGGCAGAGGAACTGAAGAAACTCACAAGCCGAGTTCAGGGTGTTGAAGGAGGCAAAGAAATCGAAGGTCTGAATTACGAGGATTTGTGTATTCAACCAGTTGTGGAACTGCCGGAGGGTTAAAAACCTCCCGAGTTAGAAATGTTTGATGGAACTGGTGACCCAAGGGCTTATTTGAGAACTTACTGTGACAAGCTTGTAGGGGTTGGAAAGGACGAAAGGATTCGCATGAAGCTATTCATGAGAAGCCTCACTGGAGACGCCCTATCTTGGTACATAAGTCAAAATCCCAAGAAATGGGCTAATTGGGTGAGTATGGCATCAGACTTCATGGATAGGTTCAGATTCAACACAGAAAATGCACCGGATGTCTTCTATATCCAGAATCTCAAGAAGAAGCCCACTGAGACATTCCGCGAGTACGCTACTCGGTGAAGGTCAGAAGCAGCGAAGGTCAGGCCGAAATTAGATGAAGAGCAAATGAACAAATTCTTTGTCAGGGTTCATGATCCACAATATTACGAAAGGTTAATGGTAATAGAGAATCACAAGTTCTTCGATATCATCAAGCCCGGAGAAAGGATCGAGGAAGGTATCAAAAGTGGAATGGTGGCTGTCACACCTCCTTTTTTCACCCCCAGTTAATAAAGGGTAATAAGGGAGTTTTTCCACTTTAAGTGACATTATTCAGATTTGGGATTTATTTAGTTTTCAGAGTCACCACCCGAATTTTTGATGATGTTCTGGGACACTGTTTATTTATTAAAAATCCCAAACCGAGGAATTTTGACTCTGCTTTAAGTTGTCTGCAAACCAGAGATCCGAATAAGGAATTCTGTTAACCCGAGAGAAGGTGTTAGGCATTCCCGAGTTCTGTGGTTCTAGCACGGTCACTTAACTATTACTTTTTGGCATAACTTATCTAATTATTTGCGTGTTTTAGCCTATTGTGAATTTAGCCTTTTAATTTTTAGCCGCTTTTAATATTTATGGATCTATCCAAGAAAAACTTCAATAACATTGGAGATCAGTTATCAAGACAGCGTGAAAGACGTAATGTGAAAGTTCAAAAATCATAGCAATCAATCTGGTTATCCCATCTTTAAGAAAGAGTTTTTACAAGAATCACATGAACTTTCTACTCATTAATAGATACAGGTGCAGATATGTGAGTGCCAGTCATAACAAACTTGGTGAATATTATGAGCCCTTCACTAAGCCCTATCACAGAGAGTTGGGTGGGGAAAGGCAAATCAGCAGGAAAGAAAAATAAAATCTTGTCCAAATCCTGCCCTTCATATTGTCCCGTTCTCAAATCAAATATGCACAGTGAGGAACAACAAATCCATATAACAGAATAAGACATAATCATGCACACATTAACAGAGTGGAAAGCAATAGGTTTAACAAAGTTTGCTTCCTCACAAGAAAATAAGCACCAAGAATATCAACTGTCAGATTGATGGATTATGTAGCTACAAGTACCTCACTAGTAACTCCATACACCAGCTGTTTAGCAGCCTCAATCTGTGCACAACTGGGAGCTCAAGATGTGCAGAAAATACTGATAAACTATTGCTCAAACTGATCATAATACAGCTGAACTTTGGCTAAAGCAAAACAGTCAACCAAGAAAATTGTTTCAGTAGGTTTTGCACATAGGAAACAGAAGAAAGAGCTTCTCAAATACTGCTGAACTGATGCCCAAAACAGTGCAGAAATGGCACTCAAACTGTGCATCATTGCAGCTCAAATATGCAAAAAAATGTAGTTTTCGGTTCATCAGAAAAATTAACTCAACTCCCAAACTGGAAACAAAACCAGGTTCAATAATTCAAGCCTCTCATTCAACAGTAAACTAAGATGAATTTTCAGTTCAGAAACTTAGGTATCCAACCCAAACTTGACCAAACTACTCAATGAACTTAGCAGAAACCAAACCAGAAATCACTAAAAGTTCACACAAGTATTCAGTTCTTAAGTTAGGAATGAGGCATAAAATTTGATCAGCTTCTCAAAACCTTTCATCAAATAGGCAGTAGGCAGTAAGAATGCTATTAAATGCTGCCTAAAGCAACTATAAACAATCCCGGTGGAATTCTAGAAGAAACTGAACCAAAGTGCAAGTAGTTTTCTTCAAAAACTTTTAGAACTACCACACAATTTAGCTAAACGGATGCAGCAAGGGATTAGAGCTTCAGCAGCTCAAACCATATTTTAGCTCAATATTCAGAAAATCAAGCGATAAAGAGCTCGAGTCGAATTCACGGACTCAACTCAGAAAGACCGAGTCGATGTTCAGTACAAACTCAATTCTCTCCAAATTTTAGAAATCAGAGATGGAGCTCAGTTTTGAACTCAAGGAATCAAACATATACTTAGAGAAAATTTGAAGCTATGTTCTACAATTCAGTTTTAAACTAAATGAAATATTTTTGAGATTTTGAAAAATTATGGAAAATAAAAAGGTAGAAATTATTTTTGTATTTTGATTTGTCCTTTTTTTTTAAATGAAGAAATATTTTTTTGGGTTTTAATACTTCTTTTTTTATCTTTTTGTTTGTTTGGAATTTTCTAAGAAAATACTCCTAAAGAAGGAATAAAAGAATTTTTTTTTTTTGATTTTTTAATATTATTGAGGGCCGGAACCGATGAGGTTTGCCTACGTATCTCACATCCGGTGAGAATCAGACCCGCGTAGTTCTGCAGTTGTGACGGAACTAGGGAAACATGACTTTTGAGGACATTCAATTATTTCCTTTCTTTTTTTTTAGACGGAGTTTTAGATTTCGAATACCTACCTCTCACTCTTTTTTTTTTTTGATTTTCTTTCCTATTCTAGAAGCCGGTCAACATGCATGCCGAAACAAACAGATGCCAAGTAGCACGTAAGATGCATCAGGATGGTTTTTTATTTTGGGTTCACCTGTCCTAGACGGACCCAACCCCTGGGTTGAGTCCCCTAAGCCAAATGCACGTGATGCAAACAACGCACTTACTATGGATCCGGCATGAGGTTATGTCATTCTAAGTTGGAACCCTGGGGTTTTGTTCTAGACCAGGATTACCCGAGCGGACAGCTCAAGCCGAGGTCGGGGCAGCGTACCGGAAATACAGAAGCTTCACCGGCTTTACAACTTGTCTGTACCTCGTTCTAAAATTTAGATGACTCTAACAGAAAATAAGTCACACGAAGTGCACACTTCCTAGATGATTTAGAAGACTCAGAGAGAAGAAGGGTTTCGACACAGTTTATATGCAGTTCAAACAATATCAAAGCGGTAAAAAACGGCAATTAGCACATTAGGTTTAAACACGTAAAATCAGATAATGAAAACCAAAATATAACAGTTATATAAGCTCGAATTCTTGAACCCTGAACCAGAGATTCTGGGTTCTTCTAATCCCCAGCAGAGTCGCCAGAGCTATCACACCTCTTTTTTTCACCCCCGGGTAATAAAGGATAATACAGGAGTTTTTCCACTTTAAGTGACATTATTCAGATTTAGGATTTATTTAGTTTTCATAGTCGCCACCCGGATTTTAAATGATGTTCCGGGACACCGTTTATTTATTAAAAATCCCAAACCGAGAAATTTTGACTCTGTTTTAAGTTGTCTACGAACCAGAGATCCGAATAAGGAATTCTGTTAACCCGGGAGAAGGTGTTAGGCATTCCCGAGTTCCGTGGTTCTAGTACGGTCGCTTAACTATTACTATTTGGCATAACTTATCTAATTATTTGCATGTTTTAGCCTATTGTGCATTTAGCCTTTTAATTTTTAGCCGCTTTTAATATTTATGGATTTATCTTGAAACAAGTCACGATGACGTGCACTTGTCATTTTTGGACACGTTGCAAATCGCGTCACATGAAATGCACCCGCGATTTTCAACATGTTTATTTTAATTGTTGTTCGGAGTTATGGTCGGGTAGCATGATTTGCAAACTCGAGTGTAGATTACGTAATCATGACTATGGTGACGATGATTTATTATTATTAATTGTACCTAAAGCAAGCTACACATGTTTGAAGAGTTAGGAAATTCACTTGTTTGAGCGTAACCATACCTTTGTTAAATATGTGTGATTACAAATTTATTTTTTTCACGATTGTAATTGATACTCATTGTGATAATCTGACTACTTTATTTTTTGGTACGGATGCAAGTAGCCGGTTTTCCATGTAAGAGTCTATCGATCTAAATCCAAACCTACCCCTCATTTTTAATGGAGTCAACAACTCTTTCATTGTCTAAAGCCTAAATTTGTTAAGGTCATGTAAAGATAACTCATGGTAAAAAGGAAAGATTAATTACCAATGGCTTTAAGCCATGGATATTTAGGCTATTCAATTGTAGTTGAGACTACACATCTGAGACAATCGAACTTTAGAGTAAAAAAAACAGTTTGAAGCAAATGTTGCAGGAATAGACTCTTTCAGAAATATTTTATCATTCCTGGTCCATTTAACACCAATCAAATTCCTGAATTGATGATGACTGCTTTTAGATTCTCGAAGTAACCTGAAAACCTCACTTTTAAATCCTACTTTAAATAAATAACATATTCATGTGGAGCACAGATTAATTACTATATGAATGCTTTGTGCAACATCAAAAACACCTTTTCCACACGGATCTGTACTACTTTCATGCATTCGAGTGATTCAAAAGTAAATTAGTTCGGCAAGTGATATCGGAAAACATTTTTTGAACACATGAAACAGAGAAAATTATTGCAAATTCATAGCATTATAACATCCAATCAAACAATTACAAGACTGAATTAGAACTCATACCTTGACTATAAAAAAAATATCCTGAAAGCCAAATAAAGGCTGAAAATAAGAATAAGCTGACACTCAGCAACTAATCCACAGAATCAACAGCAGATCCAACAGCAAACAACAACGTCATACTCGGCCTTAAACCAAAAGCAGCTGAGAACCCCCATAAATTCTTCAAATAATCACAACTGAAGTCAAGAAGCCTTTTAAATCTTATTGCTATGGTGTTTTGTTTTTCTTTTTTAGATCTGAATGCCGACAATTGGAATTCAGTGTTTGTTTTAGTGTTTTTCGGAGTTGAGATGTGTTTGTATGTGAGAGAAGAGATTGTGGAGGTGAGAGTGAAGAGAAAGGGGGTTGGCGGCTGGCGGCTGGCGGCTGGCGGCTGGCGGAGAGGTGAAGGAGGTGTGGTCGATGAAGATCTTTGGAGAAAGAGGTCCGGCGGTGGCTGTTCTCTTTTGGTAATGGAGGGGGGGTCTGTTTGTTTAGATGATAAGGGGGGTGAGGAAGAAGCAGAGGAGAAGGGGAAACGACGCAACTCTCATCGAGATTAGGGATCTCTTCAAAATTAGGTCTAGGTCTAGATTTTAGGAAAGTGGGATTTTTAAAGAGGGGGTATTTGGTTGGGCCTGGGATTTTGGGCCCTAAAATTGGGTAAATTCGAAATAAAAGGCCAAATTATTCTTTCAAAAATAGCCACTTTACTACTAATTAAATTTGTTTTTACCAAAACGACCTAATTAACATTTTAACTAATTAAGTAAACTAATTGATTAAATCTAATATATATTTTTTTGGTAATTTTCATATATTAATCTAACAATTAAAGAGTAATTAATTCCTACAAATACAACTTAAACCTAAGGTGACATGAAATGAAAATGTGACATTTTTAATGATTTTTCTATAATTTTGAAGTATTAAACATGCATGACATGCAACTAAATAAAGAAAAGTTCCTAAAATACATTAAAATTTATTTTTTGATTATTTTTAGGAGTAATTTCCATGCGGGGCAAAAATTGGGTGTTCACTGCTGCCCCTCTTTGCTCGAGAACATGAAGCATTTTCGGGCAAAGATAAAGTGAGCAATTACGAGCAATTTTTTCCCGTTTGGTACTCCATTTGGAAGCATTTTGAAATTTTTTTGACCGAACCTTGCTTCAGAGGTTGCCTACATATCCTTGGCTATAAAGGAATCATGTCAGTGTAGTTCTGGAAGTTTGGGTAGCGGGGACTACCGGAAAGCTGTGATTTCACTGATGTTGATGTTGCTTACTGCTTGCTGAGCTCCTTATTACACCAAAATCAAAATGAAAAAGACTAAGCTAAACCTATCAACTACGAGTTACAAGATTCCTATCTATGAGTCTTCTGAAACTTGATCTTGAGTCTTGGCTGCTTCTTTATACAGACTCCGATCTGAATCTTGATGCTTGTTAGTTATAGGTGTTGGTTTCAATCTTCTTCAGCTTTTCGGATCAAGAATGGACATTCATAGCTTGTGACTTCAATTTGTCTCGAGCAGTCCACCTCTTTTCCGCTTTTGTACTTTGGGATTCAACTCATTTCTTTTCTTATTTTCTTTTTTCTGAATTGAGACGTCTTCTTTTGGTCGTCTCGAATCCATTGTCCTAAATTATAATCTGCGCAAAATCAAAAACAAACGAACGAAATTTTCTGCCCCAGTTTTCACCAGGAAAATTTTACGAGTTATAGTAATAAAATCTATGCTACTTTATTATTGAAAGCAATGAAAATCCGGGAATTGTGTACCCAGAGTGAATGCAGACTAGGGGGTGGATACCCTATGCCTAAAAGTAAAATCAACTAGGAAGTGGAGACCCTATGTTGGAAAGAAAACTAGGGAGTGGAGACCCTATGTCTAAAAATAAAATCAACTAGGGATTGGAGACCCTATGTTGGAAAGAAGACTAGAGAGTGGAAACCCTATGTCCAAAAATAAAATCAACTAGGGATTGAAGACCCTATATTGGAAAGAATACTAGGGAGTGGAGGCCCTATGTCTAAAAATAAAATCAACAAGGGATCAGAGACCCTATGTTGGAAATAAGACTAGGGAGTGGAAGCACTATGTCTAAAAATAAAATCAACTAGGGATTGGAGACCCTATGTTGGAAAGAAAACTAGGGAATGGAGACCCTATGTCTAAAAATAAAATCAACTAGGGATTGGAGACCCTATGTTGGAAAGAAAACTAGGGAATGGAGACCCTATGTCTAAAAATAAAATCAACTAGGGATTGGAGACCCTATGTTGGAAAGAGGACTAGAGATTGGAGACCCTATGTCTAAAAATAAAATTAACTAGGGATTGGATAACCTATGTTGGAAAGAAGACTAGGGAGTAGAGACCCTATGTCTAAAAATAAAATCAACTAGGGATTGGAGACCCTATGTTGGAAAGAAGACTAGGGAATGGATACCCTATGTCTAAAAATAAAATCAACTAAGGATTGGAGACCATATGTCGGAAAGAAGACTAGGGAGTGGAGATCCTATGTCTAAAGTAAAATCAACTAGGGATTGGAGACCCTATGCTGGAAAGAAGACTAGGGAGTGGAGACCCTATGTCTAAAAATAAAATCAACTAGGGATTGGAGACCCTATGTTGGAAAGAGGACTAGGGAGTGGAGACCATATGTATAAAAATAAAATCAACTAAGGATTGGAGACCCTATGCTGGAAAGAAGACTAGGGAGCGGAGACCCTATGTCTAAAAATAAAATCAACTAGGGATTGGAGACCCTATGCTGGAATGGAGACCCTATGTCTAAAAATAAAATCAACTAGGGATTGGAGACCATATGTTGGAAAGAAGACTAGGGAGTGGAGACCATACGTCTAAAAATAAAATCAACTAGGGATTGGAGACCCTATGTTGGAAAGAAGACTAGGGAGTGGAGACCCTATGTCTAAAAATAAAATCAACTAGGGATTGGAGACCCTATGTTGGAAAGAAGACTAGGGGGTGGAGACCTTATGTTGGAAAGAACACTAGGGAGTGGAGACCCTATTTCTAAAAATAAAATCAACTAGAGAGTGGAGACCCTATATTGGAAAGAACACTAGGGATTGGAGACCCTATGTCTAAAAATAAAATCAACTAGGGATTGGAGACCCTATGTTGGAAAGAAAACTAGGGAGTGTAGACCCTATGTCTAAAAATAAAATCAACTAGGGATTGGAGACCCTATGTTGGAAAGAAAACTAGGGAGTGTAGACCCTATGTCTAAAAATAAAATCAACTAGGTATTGGAGACCCTATGTTGGAAAAGATTGACAGGTTATGTTGTCGTCAAGAAAGATCGTCGGGTTATGACGGTGACTTGGGGAGGATCAACGGGTTATGCTGTTGTCAAGAAAAGAGATCACCAGGTTATGCTGGTGTCTGGAAAAGTCAACAAGTTATGTTGTTGCCGGGAAAAGGAGATCACTTGGTTATGCCAGTGTCTGGAAATGATCAACAGGTTATGCCGTTGTCAGGAAAAGAAGAAATCACCAGGTTATGTTGGTGTTTGGAAAGGTCAACATGTTATGATGTTGCCTGGGGAAAAGAGATCACTGGGTTATGCCAGTGTCTGGAGAAGAAAAGATCACCATGTTATGCTGGTGTCTGGAAAGGTCAACAGGTTATGTTGTTGTCGGGAAAAGAAGATCACTGGGTTATGCCAGTGTCTGGAGATGATCAACATGTTATGTTGTTGTCAAGAAAAGAAAAGATCACCAAGTTATGCTATTTTCTGGGAAGTTCAACAGGTTATGTTGTTGCCTAGAAGAAGAGATCACTGGGTTAAGACAGTGTCTGGAAAAGAAAAGATCACCAGGTTATGCTGGTGTTTGGAAAAGTCAACAGGTTATGTTGTTGCCTGAAAATGAGATCACTGGGTTATACCAGTATCTGGAAATGATCAACAGGTTATGATGTTGTCAGAAAAAGAAAAGATCACCAGGTTATGCGGTGTCTGGAAAGGTCAACAAGTTATGATGTTGCCTGAAAAAGAGATCACTGGGTTATGCCAGTGTCTGGAAATGATCAACAGGTTATGCTATTGTCAGGAAAAAAAAATCACCAGGTTATGCTGGTGTCTAGAAAGGTCAACAGTTTATGTTGTTGCCTAAAAAAGAGATCACTGGGTTATGCCAGTGTCTGGAAATGATCAACAGGTTATGTTGTTGCCTAAAAAAGAGATCACTGGGTTATGCCAGTGTCTGGAAATGATCAACAGGTTATGTTGTTGTCAGGAAAAAAAGCAAAAAAGATCACCAGGTTATGCTGTTGCCTAAAGAAGAGATCACTAGGTTATGCTAGTGTTTGGAAATGATCAACAGTTTATGCTATTATCAGGAAATAAAAGATCACCAGGTTATGCTGGTGTTTGCTAGGGAGTGGGACCCTATGTTGGCATCAACTAAGGAATGAAATGTCCTTGGTTGGAAAAGGTTTGGCTAGGGATTGGGGACCCTATGCTACTTTAGGTTTGAATCGTCTTCAACTTCATTTTTTCTTTTTTCTTTTTATTTTGTTTTTCTCTTTTTTAATTTTTAATTTTATTTTATTTTTTTATTCTCTTTTCATGCATGCGGGAAAGTAATTTTTGGAGGAAACTTCCCTTTTTTGGAGTCAATGCTGCAGAGCTCCTTCTAGCCCTTGCGCAATTTCTTTTGGTTGCACCTTCTTGTTGCACGGTTGCTTTCGAGTTGCACCTGTTTCAGATTTTCAAACAAAGAACAATTTATTAGTTTGAACTGTGGTTGGTTTTCGGCCTTGATTTTCAACTGCTTGATCTCAGTTCTTTTGATGAAGATCTCAACCACTTGCTTGCTGGGGATTAGGTTTCATCTCTAATCCGGGGACCTTGGCTTTCCAGATTTTACCATGGTGATCGGTCACGTGGGACCCACCATTTTATTTTGCCTTTGTAGGACTTCCACTTGCTTTTTCTTTTGGATTTCCAGAGTATCGGGGGGAAGTTTTGGACCCCTCAAATTCTGCTGCAACGGTTAGTCGTGTGGGACTTAACCTTTCCAACTTTACTTCGCCTTTATTGGCCTTTTTCATTTCTGACTTTTCCTCCAACTTTAGCCTTAGGGAATTTGGAGTATTTTGGCTTTTCAGACCTTGCCGATATGGTTAGCCACGTGGGACTCAACTTTTCAACTTCATTTTCGTTCATAGGCACTTCGATTTGACTTTCTCCTTTCAAGGGTTTTGAGTTTGGAACATCTGTCGATATGGCCAGTCGAGATCGACTTGATGCCCCTGACGAGGCTAGGTACCTTTTGCATACTAGCCCGTGTCAAATGAGAACCCTGTAAATCACTCTTGCCATCCTTTCTTTGTCTTATTTCGGGAATAGAGTTAGACTGAAAGGGATTGAAAAACAATAAATGACAGAATGACAAATGTACTTAAACGAGAAGTATCCCTTTCGGGGGAAGGAAAGAAGGACTTATCTGGAGTGCATGCGGACTTCAATGAACATGACATGCCTTTTGGACTGGTTGCCTGATCCGTGTAAACCGTCTGACTCTCAGAAATTCATCACAACTATCACCTCGAGATTGAGAAACCTTTCCTCGGACTGTGTCCATGTCAGTGACCCATTATCATTTTTGATAAGTGGAGCCCTTTGCGGGTTTTCGCCAACTGACCTTTTTCATTTCTCTTCTCACCGTCGCCTTGTAGTGCTCTTTGCGAGTTTTCACTAACAAGACTCTCTCATTTTTAAATTCTCTGCTTATCGTCGCCGCACGGTGACCATGTGGGTTTTCACTGATAAGACTCTCTCATTTTATTTCTCTCATTTGCTTGCATCAGATCCAAATGGCGGTATCCCCCAATTTGGACATCTTTGCCGATTGATCGGAAGGACTTGAACAGGTTTTTGGGTGA